>JAMZAV010006606.1:0-34030 GCA_024449915.1 Sweltsa coloradensis
CACCCCCCCCCCCCCCGCCCTTCATCACGCAAGCCTCACCATACCATCACCTTAACTTCTAGTCAATGAAACATCAGCCACGTCATTTACTGACTGATAACTGAACCGACGCCGTCGCCGTGAATACTGTTCAGAATGCAATAAAAATATACATTATAAATAAACTGTCCAACTTTTTTTCAGATATCTTAAAATATACATAGTACACGCGTGTAGACGTGTACACGAACAGACAGCCAGCGTGTACACGTGTAGTAAGATACACGCTTTTGCCCATCCCTACTGCATGAATGCATGCATGCTATGCTGCAGCTGCAAATGTAAATGTGGTACTTGCTCACTTGTCCAACAACGACTTTGGCGTTTTCCTAGTTCTCTGCATCAAGAGTATTATTAGGCCCTACATAACATGATCCGTGTATTGACAGATGAGATGGCGGATGCGAGCAGCACGGAATATTATAGCCACCGATGTTCATTGGTTTCCATTATCTTGTGTACAAGCCCCGAGAGGATAAAATACTACTCCGCTTCGCGAACGCTTTTTTTAGTCGCGTTGATGGATGAGCTTTTTGTAGGTTTTTAGTTTGCGTGGGACCACTTTTCCTTTGCAAGTGCTTTTTGAATGCATTGTAGGTGATTGATGTCAAGTTTCTATTGTTACTTGTTAATTGTTATTTTTATACCTAAAAAAACTCATATTTAAACCCTTTGTTCTATGGATTCTGGCTTACTTTTTCAACTTAAAAAAAAAAAGCAATACATCACCATTACCGGTACCTTAATGTCCATGTAAAATAATTATGAACGTTGTAGCCCCACCCGTTTGGTCAGAATCGGCCCAAATGTCACGAAAATATCGGAAAAAATCGGAAAAAATATGATATTCATGAGAAATATTTCTTGGATTGTACCCAAAAACAATACAGGTCTAAGTTCAGAGATTTCGAAGGTCCCCTCCAATTTTCATCAAGATCGGGGATGCCAGATGCCTTTTACCTAGTAGAGAGCAAACAAACAGACAAAAATACAAAAAAAAAAAAAAAAATTGGAGCTAAATTTTTTGAGGGTCAGTGAAATTGAAGTCTTTGCTACGCTCATCCAATTATCTTGTCACTGCCACAACTTGCGGGCAGCACGGAATATTATAGCTACTGATGTTCATTGGTTTTCATTATCTTGTGTACGTGCCCCGAGAGGATAAAATATTATCTCCTCACTGCCACAACTACGTACCCCATATAATGCCCGCTCTCCTTGCCACCTCAGAGCTCCAGTCTTCCCCTCCCCCCCTTCCGTCGACCGGTCGAGGCCTGCAGCCGATCTCTCGCACTTATTACTCGCCTAGCGCTAGTGGAGTTGTAGTCGGCCGGCCTTCAAAGCCACAGTACTTGGGGTACCGACTACCTAGTATTATGACACGCACAGTTTACTGATTTTGGTCAATTTTGTTGTTTGCCGTTGGATCAGGGTTACAAGTTGTGTTATTCGTCTTTTGAAGTGGATAATCTTTACTATGCGCTTTGAAAAGACGTAAAAGCGGGAAAATTTAACATTGGTTTAAATGGGAAAAGGGACAGAAGACAGACATGTAGAAGGGACCTCCGCTAGAAACGGGAAATCGTTGCATCCGTGATCTTTAGAGCGAAGTTCCACTGTAATTTGAAATTCAGTGCAGAACTGTTTTTATTGGTGGGGGGAGGGAGGGGTTCAAAGTCAATATTCACTATTGAACTAATAATATTGTTGTTTCTTGCAGCGTACACCGGTCCTCGTATGGTATACAGCAATGGTCAGCTGATCCCCGTGCAAACTCGCCCCCCGCCTCCCGCCATACCACTCGATGACTCCTACAAGATAACGCTCAAGTCACAGCCAGGTAGGTACTGCACATAGCCCTAAGTAGAACATGAAGGTGATAGTTTTGAAGGTTAGGACATTTACTAAAATAACGTAGGTATTATTTATTTAATTTAATATCTTCTGGTTGATTATAGATTCAAGTTCAACTAGGTATGTCACCATGTAGCGTGGGACAGATGGAAATTTTGTTTGTTACTCGTGAGAGGAATTCTGGAACGCAACCACAATATATATATTCCCCTATTCTCCATCATTTTTCTTTCTTTGTTTATAATTATTAATTACCCTTCATGGCAATAGATTCTTTTTGTTTCAAACGATATCTCATAGTTATAGTCATCTGTTTGTAGAAAAAACTAGCCCCGTTAATGAATGCCGAGTTTTGTTCTTACTGTGTGTGCGTTTCGCACGTGAAGAGGATTTAAAAATCATTGATCAGTCTCTCAAACATGTACAATCGATCAATCATGAAGGAAGGAAATACACTTTCTAAGTTTCCCAAAGAGTTTGTGTATACTATAGTTGTCTAACAATAATTGCTCTTGTTTTTTTTTTGCTTCTGATGCAACAGGTAAGCTGGCTCGCGGTGCGCCTTACTCAATCCTCACTGCTTTCCCACTAGCACTCAGGTCTAGGATCCCACAGTAAGAGCAACCTATAGAACCTAACCTCATCCTGGTTTGGTTTGGGCTTGGTACTAGCATTCATATCTTTGGATTCCTTAGAACGAACCTAACCCTGTCATTATTTGGTTTTGGGTTTGTTAGGCGTAGATAGGTGTGTGGTAGGAGGCTTGCTTTCAGTAACACTTCCTAATGCTATCATAATCCTGATAAAGACTTCCACTCACAGAGAGTGTGAATTGGGCTTTGCACGCAAAGCTTTTCGCAGGTCGCGCCACCGTTGTACCGGCTGTAAATGCTACGAATCATCCACTTAGTAGGCTGTGACTGAATGACTCACTCCGCGTAGCTCTTTGTGCACTCCGTGTGGATCGTCTAGACTGGGCTTGCACTACGGTGGCGCTACGAGTGTAAGGAAGTGGCAGTGCAAAGTCCAATTGGGGCTGCCATATGTCTTGGGTTTTTAGAGACTGTCTCGATATATACTTTTGAAAGTTCCGGGTCCATTCAATACATCATGCAGTACACATTTGTTCCACTCCCACTTGATATAAATATTGAAATCTTTGTAACATTCTGGTTCATTCTCATACCTCAACTCAATCTCATTCATTCTCATGTAAGATGTAGCCCTTTCTTGTATCTACACTATGAGTCAAATCGAGTATATACTGGTAATCGACAAATCGTCAATTATCTAATCCTTTACTACAAATCTGTATTTTTTAAATAAGTAAGTATACAAAATACTTTATTGAAGGCCAACTGTCTAGTTTAGTTTACCGTATAGTACCGAATATAGGCCGACCTTTTTTTCATTATTTTAGGTCTCAAAATCCCTCCTCGGCCTATATGCAAGCATCGGCATTTTGAGGCGCTAATTTCAAACACCAAGTTACAGCGCCGTGTGACAAGGAAATACGTATAGTTCACTGCTTGTGTCTAGCGCTGTACCAACAATACGGCAGGCACGGAGGACGCGACACTACCTCCAGGCCTCTGACGAGTGAAGAATGACTAGGAACAGATAACTAGGCGATATGAACCGGTCTGCTTGGAGATTTCGTCATAGTGCTACGTCATCACGGGCTCCGCGTCAATAGGCCGCGCGGGAAAAACGACCTTGGCACTGGCTCTGCGGAAACAGTCCGCAAGAATAACGTTGCGTAAAATAAAAATATTTCATTAAAAATTCCTTTTTTTTAAATTTCGATGACCAAAGTTAAGGGGTCGGCCTATATTCGGTACTATACGGTAGTTTGGAGAAGGGTTGACAGGTTGGGAAAGCATAGCGATACTTAAAGCCCAGCCTGAAGGGCTGGGGACGACAAAACTTTTCACCTGCTGATGCAAACTGCAGCAAAATTAAAGTTTATTGTTACCTTAATCCACGACGCGTTTCGTCCTTCTGGGACTTGTCAGGCAGATTGTGGCCAGCCAACTACATACAAACAAAACTCACACATAACCAAACCTGTGGTAGGGCCACACAAGAAGTAAATTCTGCATGCATGTTGTCATCGTCAGCAAGATTAATTCACACACCATTCATACTGAGCCAAACCGTCAGCACAACCAGTAAGGGGGCTTCCTTCCCAACTCTGGTGCTCGGAAGACAAAAAATCCATGACTTACCCAGTTACTCTGGATTCGAACCAGGACCCTTGGCAACAAGAGAAAAGCTGCCCCTCCGGCTGTTGCTGGGCCAGGGTGCCTCTTCATTCATTCTAAGAGTTCATTCATTCTAATGACATGTAGTTGTAATTTTATCGTAATTGCATAGTTTTGCATCAAAATGATCTTGATTTTGACATTTTTAAGGGCTAGGCCTTCGAACTCGGGAGGGTGTACGATTGTTCCTCCACATTTAGTTCTTTATCTGGCAATCCCACTGATATGGTTCAAAGAAGATAGGTATTGAATATTTCCAATAACCTCCGTAAATTGAGTGTTGGACAAATCAACATGACTTGTCCTTCAATCTTTCCCGTCGTTTACTATTATTATTTATTGTTATTTATTTATTTTATTTACTACTTTCCAGTTAAGTTATATTACCTATCTATATGTATTCCAGAATTGAATTACAAGTTGAAAGCAGAAGAGTTGAGAATGGTAAACAGGTTTTCTGTTTGCTGTAGATAACAAACACTACAAGTTCATATTTTGAGAATATCTTTGTATCGTGCATATTATTATGTAATAAATTTAGAGTAAGTGATGCTAGTGGCAGTGAATGTGGTGCAAGTTATAAATGAGAGCTGTTCAGTTGTTGTCAAAAACAAGAAATTGCAAGATGAAATAATTTGTATTAACACAGAATGTAACTAATTCTAAAGTAAATGCGGGTGGTTGTTGGTGCAAGCTGTGTGAAACCAGGGGTCGTGGGTTCGAATCCTGCGTAAGTCCTAGATCAAGGGGCAGGGGCAACGTGCAGACAACTCGGCTCCGTTTCAATTGCCATATCGGGTCATTCCATGTCAAATTAACTAAGCCGAGCCTGAAATAAAACTTGACCATCTCCGATTTTGATAGAACTTGGCAAATCTACTCTTACTAACATGTAGATTGATTGTGGAAAATTATGTATTCCTGACGCGCTTAGTTTTCGAGTAATGCCCCGCTCAAAAACTCAAATTTGTGGACGCCGAGCGGCATACCAGAATTGGTAAGTTTTAAACCGTTTGACGTAAAAGGCTATTTTTTTTTAAATTAAAAAGTTTTTTATTTGCAATTTAATTTATAAGTATTTAAATGCATTCCAGATTGTGAAACCATGTAAAATATCCAAATTTGTTTTGAAACCTACCCTACGAGAAAAAGTATCTTTTAAATTTAAAAAACAAACAAAAAAACGTGTTTTTGTATAATGTTTTTTACATGCACAAAAAAATTTGGGATGGCATGGCATTGGGATCATGATATATCACAGGGTCAAGCACCAAATGTGTGTTATGTGTCAGTTTTTACCTTCCATTTTTATTTTTCAAAGAAATTAATTGCGGCAAATTTGAATTTCACTACAAATGGAATGTAAAAACTGACACATTATACACATTTGGTGCATGACCCTGTGATATATCATGATCCCAATCCCATCCCATCCCAAATTTTTTTGTACATGTAAAAAACATCTAGTATAAAAAACACGTTTTTTTATTTTTTTTTATTTAAAAGATACTTTTTCTTGTAGGGTAGGTTTTAAAACAAAAAAAATATTTTACATGGTTTCACAATCAGTCAATCAGGAATGCATTCAAATACATATAAATTAAATTGCCAATAAAAAACTCTTTAATTTTTAGAAAAATGGCCTTTTACGTCAAATGGTTTAAAACTTACCAATTAGGTACGGTACGCCGCTCGGTGTCGCCAAATTTGAGTTTTTGAGCGGGGCATTACTAAAAAAACTAAGCGCGTCAGGAAGACAAAATTTTCCACGATCAATCTACATGTTAGTAAGAGTAGATTTGCCAAGTTTCATCAAAATCGAAGGTAGTCATGGAAATGGCCTGGTTGATTTGACATGTAATTACCCTATCGCCGTGTAATATTGTCTCTAACAGCCAGTGACTGAGTGATACGATGAGGCGCGGACAATGCAGCGGTAGTGCGGACGCAACACATTTGTCATACAACTTTTCGAACCGTGCATTATTCAAGTATGCGTTTTTCTACTTTTTATGAAAAATAAATATTTTAGATTTGTTTAGGGAAATATGCCACAGTCAGTTTTTGAGGGAATCAGATTTTGGAAAACAGTGCGAAAAAATACTGTAGGTAAGAAGCCAAATTTTAAAACATAGGTTAGAGTCTGATGGATACGAAGTCATTTCAAATACTGAGCATTGATAAGCCATTATTTTCTCATCCATGGCATTGTTACGGTTGGTTTACAGCCTCTTTAACATAAGTCCCTCACTAAAAATCAGTTCCGTGATTTGAGTGGTCGTCCCTAAATACGGTAGGCTACAAATTTATTTATTTATTTAAAACAGGCTCTTTTTTACTTGATTGACCATGCACTCTTATATAATATCCTATTTGGTTTTACTAGTGGAAGGAAAAGATTGTGGATCACACTTCTCCTTGATAGCTTCATCTGAAAACTGAAATAATGACAATCAAGGCACAAATGGGAGTTAAACTCTTAGCTAACTAATACTACTAGTTTAACCGTCATTTTGAATTATTTACGATGTGGTTGCATTCACTTATAAGTTGCACCACATTTTGTAGTTTGTGACTTGTCCATCTTGTATACATGCAGGCAGGCACACTTGTGATAAACAAGCTACAGCACTCTTCAAGCAAAAGGTTTAGACCACTAGAATGATGATCATACAATTTTCTTAATTCTGTGTGTGTACTAAGTAGGTACTTACTGTCAACAACCGTAATTTATTGCCATGTAAAATTAGCTCAGTTGACTTGTAATCTTGAAACAAGGTATTGGTTGGCATTAATTTGTCCCTGGCTTATTATTTACCAGTGTTTGGTGTGTTTCTAACGACGACCCCGCTGTTGTAACTGAGGGCACCAGGCTCTTTTAGAGCCCCGGACTGCGGATATTACGGGTTTGATCGGGGTAAGATGTGTCACTCTTTGCTCTGCTGGCTGTTTATTGTACCCGGATCGTTCGTGAGGAAACCACGTACACATATTCCACAAGCTAAATGTTATTGTTGTAGACCAAAGTAGCGTTCTAATGTCTTGTAGTTTCCTGGACTGTAGGCTGTTGATCGGAGAGCAACTGCATGTTGTTTACCGCCCAATGTTAGTTTGTTAACTTTAAATTAAGCTCATTATGTTATCAATGAAACCCCTTTCCATGATTTTTTATTGAAACTGTCTGTAGTGCTAATTATTTTAATTTATGCTGAACACTGAGAAAAATTATGCAGGAAATCTAGGGATCCAAAGAGAATGGATTGGAGTTTCATTGTACGTATTTATTAGGGGTGTGCAAAGTTTCAAAATTCGAACTTTAACTCGAAACTTTTAATAAGTTTGAACCGAGATTGATGGGAAAAAAGTTATAATTATTTTTAAAACCTATTTTGTAGAGGTGTGGAGGTACCCATAATTTGACAAAATAAAAAAGTAGGTTCTTGATTTCCAGGTACAAACAAAAAATTGTAATTGTTTGGTGGTGAAGGGGTCGCTCCAGAAGTTACTGTACATGCTTTCTTGGTGGAGGTGCCGGTCCAGACCACTGATCTCTAAATACGCTTGTCCAGACTCATCACTATTGTTCTTCCATAGCTGTTTCATATCCCTTTAAGTTAGGTTTGAAATTTTATCGAAGTTCGAAGTTTGATGGACAACCACTCTGGACGTTCGAGTTTGATTCAAAATTAAAAATCTAGGTTTGCACAACCCTAATATTTATGTATCTAGGATTACATCTGAACATATCTGCAAATGCCGTACAATCTCTCAGCCTATGTGTGCATCCTGTAATGTTGCTTACTAGGGATTGGCAAATATGTTGATCTAATGGTTTTATCGATCGATATTCAATATTGGCAAATATTTCTAGTATCGACAATTTTTCTAATTGAATTTATTGATAATTTTATTCAATTACGTACTCGGCGAAATGGCTTTTAACTTTTGCTGGGGTATTTATATACCGTTCACTTGAGGTAGTGCCAGAAAGAAAGCATGCCGGTGTTGATTGAATGTTTGATGTTGTATTTCCCCGCTGCAATTGGTTTGTGAGGCATCCTCTACCTGACTCAGTCCGTAATAATCTACGGTAGGTATTGTATTAGGGGATTTTTCCCGATCTACATTTGGTGATCTGCATGTGGTTTTTATGTCCGCGTAGATTTTCCTCATACAAAATTTCTTTGGTGACTCCTTTGAATTTGTATTGAACTACATACCATTATGCCCACTACGTATTTTGAAAACTTTACTTTTATTGAGGATATTAATATTATACATACTTGTGAAACGCTGTTGACTGATTTTTTATAAAATTTTAAATGTTTATGCTTTATCTGATATGTAGAATTATTTATTTCCTGTACTAATTATAGTAATTTTATTGTCCTACATATTATAATATTTTAAATAATTTGCTAATCAAATCTTTGAGAATGAATTAAATTGATATACTAATATTTTATTGTATTTAAAATTGAAATCGTTACATAACTTTATTTCTAAATGATCTGAACCTTCAACGAGTGAAGCATTTCCATTTGGCTATGCTAAGGTCCTGATGCTATACACCTTTAAAATAACAGAACGTGATTTTGGATTAATCTAACCCTTGTAGCAGCATTTTGAATATTAATAATACATAATTTAAAAAATAACTACATTTCTACTATAATATAACATAATAATAAATGAATCATTTTAATATATACAATACCCACGATGTAAGCGATGTTTAATGAGTCTGTAAATAAAAGTATTAATTTATTTTTTGATGGACGTGTAATGCTTTAGTCTTTTAATGCGAAATGTATGCGTTGGGTTTCGTTTCATGATGAATGCTAAGATTCTCGTGAACTTAGTAGCCATGGGCCTGTCGTTTATATCAAGCTAGTGTTGTAGACACTACCTCACTTATTTGGCTAGTTCAGTGAGCCAATGCATGCAACATAATACCTATCTATAAATTGAAAGGTACTTTTTATAGTACACTTGGGCAATTGATTGGAAGAATGTGAGTTTGCTTGGTCTGATTATTTGTTGTCCTATAGGCCTACCCACTTAACAGAGATCTATTCAGTTTTACGTGCCAGTCTTTATATTTCATATTTAGCGCATCAGCGGCAAGTTAATCCGTTTGACTTGGAGTAAGGGGACCTCCCAAGGAACTTTTTATCGCTTGCTATGCTAAGGCATCTGGATGCTACAATTTAAAAAAAATCATGACTATTGACTTGTAATTAAATCTGTAGACCTAATGTTAGCAGTCTTTTTCATATTATAATAATAATAATAATAATAATAATAATAATAATAATAATAATAATCATTTTTTTATTTATAAGTCCCCCACTGTAAACCTAGTTAACTGAGTCTGTAAATACAAAGTAATAATTTCTTTATTGACACGGTGCAATGTTTATTTTTAAATGATGAAATGTATGCGTTGGGGATACGTTCGTTCATGGACTGAATGTTAAATGTTCTGTGTGTACATTACGTAGCAATGAATGCGTTGGTGTTTTATCAAGCTAGTTTGTTGTACCCTACCTATTTGCATCCTTGGTGGGCCTTTGCTTAGTGTACCATATGATGATACATAATACCATGCTTTGTAAACATTTGAGAGTGTACTTTCTTATATTCACACATTTGGGATGACTATGTGGAGAGTGTGGTGTGTGGCATAGGAAATATTCCTTGTCTGTTCCTATAGGCCTACCCATCTTTAAAACAGAGGAGTCTTCAGATTATTTTCTTACATGCTCAACTCCATCATACTTGGAGCTATTATGGTATTAAAGACTAAAAGTAACAAAAACGGTCTTGCCGTGAGTCAATCATGGACGGCTCCCGCTTATTGCCTGGTGGGCCAGTTTTTAATTTTATACCTTAAATATCGTAATACTCATCTGAAATAACCAACCTAACCAAATTACGTAAACCCTCCTCTTCCCCAAAAGGTAGCAAGAGAAATGTATATTGTAATTGTATTTATATTTTTAAAACTTACCTAGTATTTCTGTATTATAAGAAACTAGCAAAACAGTAGGGATGTGCGAACGTTCGGTTCAAGTTCAAAAAAAGTTCAAAGTTCGCAGAATTTTTTATTTTTTAAATTTTTTTAAAATTTGTAGTGGTGTGCGGTTACATATTATTTGACAAGCCAAAAAATGGTTCTCAGTTAACTGGTACAAATTTAAAAACAAAAAATGGATGGTGGAGGTGCCGGTCCAAAAGTGTCATACGTTCTTGGTGGAGGTGCCGGTCTAGACTTATCACTATTTTACCTATTATGATGGTTTGATATACCTTTAAGTTGGGTTTGAGTTCAAATTCGATACAGTTTGAAATTTTTGTTAAGTTTGAAGTTCGGGTTTTTTAACTGCGAAAGTTCGAGTTCGAAGTAAAAATAGTGGGTTCGCACATCCCTACAAAACAGGTATTAATGATTTAAATGAGGTTTTTTTGGACATTACACTTAGTATTAAATTACCTATTTCTCTTCTAATTTAACGCTAATTTTCTTGTTGAATTTGACTGCTTACGTTGCCGGAATGTTTTAGTGGACCTTTGTAAGTATCTGGTTATCTGTTGTGAGTTGCGATGTTAGAGATAAGGCGCTTCCCACCAGCTAATTACCATCTCGTGGGTGGCTGAATGGTTTGAAATAAGGATGTGTGTGTGCAGTACTCTGACGTATTGGTGCGAACGAATTGCTATGAGAATTAACATTGGTTTTGTTACACACTGTAAAACCAGAAAAACACTGAAAACTGGTGATATAACAGATATATACGGTTCAACGAAGTGAATATTACCGGTTTGAATAAACTATCCTAACTTGTTGTCAATTAAATTCTAGTTTAAGTTTGCTTTACAACTCCAAATAATTACTTGCTGTGTCTTGGAACTATCAACACTGATGTGGTTTTTGTAAAATGATTTTTATATCACCAACTTGTATACTATTCTGGATAAAAAAAAGTGTTTTGGGAATTTGAGGGAAATAGGCTACTAGGCTAGTGTTTTCTTTATTTTTATTAAAAACTAACATGCTTCTTTGCAGCTGTTTTGTGTTCTGAGAGCAATATAATGTCATGTATCCACATCTCCACACTCAAATATTTCATCGTAATCAGTATAACCTACCGTGTGATGTCACATAATAGGGAAGACTCGCAACAAGTTTTTGTTTTTCTATTACATTTTTTATTAGTTTTTAGACAGTTTTTGATTACATTTATATCAAATTTTTGTTATTTATAAAATATTTTCAGTTATAAAAGTGAGCTTAAAGTGTTACACATAATAATGGCAGGAAAAACAGTGCAATACCGTCATAACCCTACAACCAATCACTGTGTGCTCATTGAAGAAAAGCATTTTTCCTGATTATCTTACTTAGGCCTATACCACGTTTACATTACTAGCATATTACGCGGGTAGGTCTAATTACGTGGATAATTTCTGTGTTTGAACGCTGGAGATTTAAGGTTATGTTATTGAGTACGCGCAGCCTTCTTAACCCTCCATCACTCGCGTGGGGTTCTACAAACCCCAGGGTCTACATTCGACTCTGTTTCTCTGCATCGGACTGCTTTACGAACTCTAGATTCTCAGTACCTTCAAGTCACTCATCTGTTGTGAAATTTGTAACCCTCCAATCATTAGGGCTTTTAGTGTCGTTATATTGTCGGTCTGAACGTGGCTGGGGTTCCTGAAACCCCGCGCGAGTGATCACGTTACTTCAACTGCATAGGGAAACTCAATGCTATTTTGGCTTAAATTTTGAAATTTTGGAATTTTGGAAAAAAAATTCTTGCAATTCACTAACTGGTTCATGTTTATTACTAAAAAGTGAAACAAAACTTAAGATTGCATTATTTTGACACCTTTTTTGAATATTTTGAAAATGTCCATTTTTTTAATCTGAAAAAACAATAAAAAAATATTTCATACAAAAAGGTAAATTGGCATTTTATTTCACTGTCCTCCCAGTAACAACCACCTACATAGTAGTTCCACAAATCATATGAGCACAGAAAGAAATACTCAAAACATCCTACTGCACTTATTACAGCCCAAAATAATTTTGGGGTTTGAGATACCCCACGCGAGGGATGGTGTTAAGAAATTCCGCGCGAGTGACGGAGGGTTAATACATTACCGAGAACGTTATGTTTCGGTAGCTAATGAACTACTCGATACGATCGTAATCCCAGTGCCCTGTAAACGATAGTGGTTACCCAGGTAATATTTACCTACGTAGTAACTCCAGTAATGTAAATGTGGTATTATAGAAGCCTTTTTGGAATAAAATTTGTTTCTAGTATGATTAAGAAAATACTAATAGTAGACCTAAACAATAATTTGTATAACAAGATATAACATTTTCAAATTTGTGCATACATTTCTAACGATTAATGGTTTTATGATAACATTAATAAAGTAGATGTCAACAATGGACTATTGTTTTATCACGAGCTGTTAAACGACCCAGCGGTGAATTTTGCTTCGTGATCTAGAAGACCGTGGCCAATTTCATTCATAAACTTCGCATGACATCATTATGACATCACACGTCTTTTCTCAATAAAAGCGTGGGAAAGAGTAAACGTAAAACTTTGTACCTCAGGACCCCGATTCTATAACTCTGACGGAGTTTGGACTCGGGCGTTTTCTACCGTAATTGACTCGGCTGTTAGTGATCAACCCGGTTGAGGTCGATATTGTTGCAATAAAATACGTGATAACCGAGTCCGACTCGGTTATATTTTTAATTTTATGTTTGATTAGTAAAAATGGTGGATGATAAGCCTTGGCCTACACGTAACAACCAGATTATTAACTTTCTCAAACGAATAACAATAGTATGCTCAAAGAAAACCTACCTTTAGTAAGGGCCTCCCTTAAAAGTCCCGTACGTTCCCTTTTTTCATGAAATTATACCATTTAAATCCAATTTCTCACCGATTGAAAATAATACACACACACATCTATGTCAATTCGAATATTTGACAACTGACTGCGAATCATTTGTTTACATTTGACCGTCCACTGCCATGTAAATCATACAACAATGACAACAATGACATCTTTGCACTCACCGAGTGCATGCCAATGGAAAACGCCATTACTGTTACTCCCGAGTCGGTTCCGTTGCCGAGTTGAACCCGTGAAGCTACTGAATAGAGCCCTGTAGAATAGAAAGTATTTACTCTGGATTGTTATAAACTGCGGATGGTGTTTATCTGCTTATCTGTATACCAGCGCTAATATCTAAAACCGGTGAGCCTTCCTTATTCCTAGCTCCTGCCTCACACCACACACTGCATGGTTCATTAATTAATTGTGGCTCAAGCTGTTGGGTATTACATTTTAGCATTTAGGGTGCCTATAGTCATGATGGCTGCTGTTTTGATAAACTCTGCATCATATAATTTCTGGAACATTTTGTGGAAGTACACTTATTTGCATTTTTAGGTCTTATATTTTGCAAATGATTCAAACGGGTCCATGATGGAAAATACATTAACTGGGGCCTTAAGTCTTTTGATTCGACAAACAAACGCAACGGCTAATGTTAAATTTAGTTTGAATATTTTATCTTCTAGATAGATAAACTTGATTTGTTGTCAATTACAGTGAATTCTTGTCTCGAATCAGTTTGTCTTCTTCTCTTTAATATGCCCACATAACCAATGCATGGATATCCATGTAACACGCTATATTCAAAATAACTCTGACCTGCGTATCATGAAACCCATGGTGGTATATATCATTAGGTGATTTCACTTGCGTATCCAACAATGCTATTTTTTGGTCGCTTAATGCACGCAGTTCAGACGGACGCCGCCAGGATCGCGACGTGACAAGTACCATCAGAGTCAATAAAGAAGTTTGGAAACTTCTTTATCTACTCCGATACCGATATAGATAGCGGTATGTATACACTTTATTGAAGGCCGTGCATTCAGATCGGTAGCGGAACGTTCGAATTTTCGAATTCGAGCCGTCTTATTGGTCCCCAAGGCCGCCATCTTTTAAGTTCTACGTCACGTGACTACCACCTGACACGCCGCGCATTCTGTCGGCGACCGTCTGCACTGCGTGCATTAAGCGACCACAAAATTCACGGCAGTGAAATCACCGAAAGATATCTACCACCATGATGAAACCCATTGCAGCTTTGTCTTGTGAGGGCCAACAGTACATTGAAATATAATTAAACTAATAATATTTTATGTTGGGAATCTACTAACATTAGATTAGAAATTGAAATGGAGTTGCACAAATTAACACTGGCTAACTCTGATTTTCTTCTTCATATTTGATTAATGCAACTAACGTCTAATAAAATAACATCTGCATAGGTTATGAATTGTGGGTGTGCTACTGAAATGGGCATCCTAAATAACATTTCTGCTACTTTGCATGTAATACTAGTTGTGGAAATAAATTTTTGCAGACAGCTTTAAAATCAAATCAAGGGGAATCTTTTTATTTCCGTGAAAGGCAAAAACGAACTCATATCCCTGCTTAAGTGGATCACAGACAAGGCTTACACTAGCCCCATGTGATCTTTTCACTTTTTGATTGGGGAAATCGGGTCTTTTATTATGCACTTATAATGGTTGCCAAGCTTATGCACACTAGGTTAGCGAAGATATTATCTTCTTTTGCTTGGCTTCTAAGGTGCACCACCTCTTTTGGCAGGGTTGTTTTTCGTGTCGACGCAAGTGCTGAATGTAGAGTGAAACCCCTTTAATTTGTTACAAATAACATTTTAAAATTGGTACCTTTCAAATTAAAAATATATATATATTTTAGTCTCACTCATATCCAAACCTAGCTCTTATAAATACAGTACAGTAGTAAGATTATAATAGAGTCACTTGATCCACCAAGTGTAAATCAAAGGGGTTCAACTGTACTTGATTCTGTCACTTGTGTTGTCTGCATCATCGGAAAGGTTTGTGTTCTGAAAGGACTCGTGTTTGTTCCAGCGTTACAAACATCAGAGCCCAAGTCCTTGGCAACGGCCGTCAGTTCCACCATCCCCAAAACCCCGAGTCCCAGCCAGGCCCGAGCAGACGACCCGCAGAGGAACATCGACCAGTTCTGCCAGGTACATACATTTTTTTTATTTTTATTTTACATTCGAATTAAAGTCGCCAACCGGATAACCGATCTCCACATTTGTTGAACTTCTTCAACTACGCAGTGACTACAGTCTTGAAAAATACCAAGTTTCAAGACATGTTATATGTAGCGATTTCAGTCTAAATTATGTCGCTTTTGACTTTTGAGTAGCTATTTATTGCTCCACCTGGGAATGTCAACTTATGGTGTTTCTTGCTCTTTTATGGAAACAAGGGGGGAATTAAGTTTAAAGTTCTAAAATGAACTTCATAGGCTATTGTTAGAGCTATGAAAAAATAGCATTTATATTCTGAATATTTAGCATTAAATTTTCCAAATGTAGCATTTTGTAGCATTAATTTTCTTCTTTCCACCAAAACCCCAAATGTGGGGAGTTTCTTGTATTTTTAATGGGGAATGAATTCAAATTATGCTTTATAGGAACATTTCAATTCAATGTAGTCACTTTAAATGTTAGAATACAATGCTAAACCAATTCTCAATTGGTATAGGTCAGGGCTGCCACTGACATTTAAAAAAAATCCTGTTGGGGGACGTTGAAAATCCGCAAAAATCTGTGAAAAGTCTAAAAACGTTCATTTCATTGATCAAACTATGAAAATGGCTAAATGTTATGTTTATATTTGTTACCATCAAACCTAAAAGTTGCCACGGGCCTAGGCCTATGCACATGAGAGAATAAATGAGCCAGAAACACCCGTGGTTGCTTTAATTAAGATTGCATAAAAATGTAAAATGTACAGAAAATCTGTTTTAAATCTGACCTGGTTAAAAAATTCTTAGGCCTAGGGGCCGGCCCTAGCCGCCTAGGCCTAGGCCCTAGGAATGTTGCATCACAATTTTGACCTAGGCCCATGTGTTGTGTTCATCAATAACATTGCAGTCTTGCAAAACTTGTTAATAACATTTTAATCATATACTAATTCTATTTTTCACGTTTATGATCACATAATCCAAACTTTATAAACAAAAACGAAAGAAAACAATTTTGTAGGCTCCAATCTCCATTGTTTGTTCTTGGCTCCTCCCACTCCCAAAAGCAACTGTTCTGGCAGAAGCAGTTCCTACAATGTCTAGGACACGGCTCCGCCCTTGCTCCGCCCCCTATCGAAAGTCGAATCGATTATCGCCCCGCCTTCAATGTTTACAATCGAAATTAGCCCGCGCAGATTCAAATATACGAAAATAAGCATAGAAAACGTAATTAACGAAATATCCGTAAATAAGACTAAAAATCCGTTTATCCGTTTTGCACCCTAAATATCCGTAAAAACGGATAAAATCCGTTAAAATGGCAGCCCTGGTATAGGTAAACCTTATTTTCGGTAAATTTAGCATTTTGTAGCATTTTTAAGAATTTATACTCGCTGATTTAGCATCAATAACCTAAAACGCTAAATTTTCATGCCTCTAGCTATTATATTCCGTTTTTTTTTTTTTTTTTTAGTTTTGCACTTGTAGCATCTGTTGCTATTTTTACTCGTTGCCTACTAGTATTAGATTTTTATTTGAAATAATAAACTGAATATTAAATTTTTCTCTTTATTCTCCGTCCTGTCAGGAATCGGTCAACGACTTGATGGCCACCATAGCCAAGCTGGACCGCAATGGGATCGAGGTCTTGCCCGAGAACAAGGACTCTTCCTCCCACGTCGATAGTTCGACCGGGGTGGACCGGGGTACGCCGGGGCCCTCTGGTATCTCGGGTGAGTGCGAGATGGGAGCATTGTATGTGGACTGTTTATTACAATTGATAATTGAATAAGAAAATATTGTTTTATTTTTTACGACATCGCAATGTGATATTGATTATTTCTTCCTCTCATGTCGTGTTTTTCATGTTTGGTTTCATGTCTGTGATTCTATTTTACATTGATTTAAAGAACAAAAATCTACTGAAGTTTCACAGCCACACCCACCAACAGCACCTTGTAAATTTGTACATATTCTCTGACCCAGTTTATTTTTAGCCGCCATTTTGACGTCTGCTGTCAGTGGCCATTTTCCTTTCTCTCTTGAGTGAACAAGACCTCGTGTCAAAACGTCTCGTTTTTTTCTGTGTTTTGTACATATTTATGTCTGTATTTATCAAGAAATCCAGCAGCCATCACTTTTCGAAAGTGGGCTGTTGGATCCTATTTCACACTAATATACTCCAGCCGATTAGCGTTCTATCAACATGACCTAACCTCTTTATAGTCTTAACACGTTTCTTGTTGCGCTAGATGGCAAGCCTGACGTGGGCCCAATCAAGGATGACCCCAACGAAGACTGGTGCGCTGTCTGTCTGGATGGCGGTGAACTAGTTTGCTGTGACAACTGTCCCAAGGTCTTCCACGTCAACTGTCACATCCCGCCGCTTCAAGCCATTCCCGAGTAAGTTATACTTCACACTACACACACTACACTACATTAAGTTACGTAACTGTCTTTCTCTAGACAAACAGGATCAGGATACAGTTGACTTTGTTCTGGTTGCTATGCTATGCGTACTACTTGAATAATACAAATACAAGAAGCTCGTTACTGACAACGTTTCTTTAAGAGCTTTTGTTTATTTATTAATTTTCCATTTATTTGTACAACTTTTGAACTTGTAACAATAAATATAAATGCGAGAATGACAGAAAGAGCTTCTGATCTGCCCCATAGTACGTACGTAGTAGTACCCTCTAAATGAGCTTTGCAGCAAGTATAGAGAGTGGGATATTTTCACTAATTGTCGCAGTAATAAAAAGTGCACTCACTGTCACTGCATGCGTAATAGACACTGTGTGTTCATACCTACCGCGCTTGTAGCTGTAGACATGAATAAAACGGATGAAATTACTATTGGCGTCATTTGTGTCCTTATGTTATGACCATGAACCATTTATGTCAATGTACCTAATAATATTTCTTTTATTCTAATTTGTACCTAATAATATGATGAAAATAAAGACCTTACAGAAATTTAATTTATGTAAATGAATCATTATTCATTATTCATTTAATATGTTTTCAAATACCTTCTATCCTCTTGTAAATATAAGAATAAGTACCATCAATTAGTAAGCGTGTGTTTGTTATTGCAGGGAGAGCGAGACATGGCAGTGTCTTCTGTGTTCCAACGTACTGTGTGCGGAAGTGAGCTGTAAACCCGGGGAAAAGAGATCGGGTCTCACTCCGGCCGAGCGGAGGATAGCGGAGCGACGAATATGTTTTCAAATACCTTCTATCCTCTTGTAAATATGAGAATAAGTACCATCAATTAGTAAGCGTGTGTTTGTTATTGCAGGGAGAGCGAGACATGGCAGTGTCTTCTGTGTTCCAACGTACTGTGTGCGGAAGTGAGCTGTAAACCCGGGGAAAAGAGATCGGGTCTCACTCCGGCCGAGCGGAGGATAGCGGAGCGGCTCGTACTGGAGCTGTACTGCCAGTACGACAACAGTCTGCCCTTCAGAGAGATGGTGGGACCGGAGGTTAGTACCGTTGCCCCTCATCACTCGTTCGCATTCATTTCCAAAACAAAATGACGGTCCATTTATTTAATCAGTTACTCTCTCAAGTCTCAACTCCGACGGGTGAACAAGGCTGTTCAAGCTGGAACGTTTTGTTACAATGTTATTTATTTGTGTATACAGTAAGACCTCGTTCATCCGAGCTGGTTTCAGGCGCCCTTTCCTTTTATTAATTAGGCCAAAATGTTATGTTCTTTACATCTGAATGTCATGCAGTATGCAGATGCTGTTTAGCACAATGACGTGTCACGCACAGCGCGCGAGTTGTAAGGGGGGTTGGGGGCAGGGGTCGAGGGTAGGGTGCCGTAGAGTGTTGAGCCAGTGTCTTTGTGAGTGCTTGCCGCTGCCGCCGCCGCGACCTTGCTCAAAGACAGCGGATGAGAGAGAAGAGAGGGAGGGAGAGAGAGATAGAGACAAAATATGGCCTTGAAGAAGACATGATAAGAGGCTGGCTACAATTATGAAGAAATAAACATTGCATTAGTAGGACATCCATTAATGACAGACGCGGAGATAACCGTCACCCCCTCCCCCCTCCTCCTCCAAAGCCATGAACTACATATCGTCTCACTAGTCAATTGGCTTCGGGTCTCACCGAGTTGTTTTGTTTACATTATGAGATAAGATAATGAGACCAGTCATTCCGCAGCCGATGTCATCACTAAGAGGCTGTTTATATATGTTCTTTTAATGGTATTTCACAAGTTTCACACTTGAGATATCACTTTCATATACTAGGGCCCTGCTGGGAGGAGTTAAACAAGAAAGTCCTTATCATCCGAGTTTTTCGTTATCCGAGCATAACTCAGTCTCATCCATCTCGGATAATTGAGGTCTTACTGTATTTATATGACCTTCAACTCTACACAGCTGACAAACTCTTTCAAGGTAAGCTGTTGGCTCCCAGCCTATCAATCTTTCCCCACCCAACATTAAAGTGGGTGAGCCACTTCTGTAGGCTAAATTCATCCTCTCCAAAATAGGCTGCGAGGCCTTCACTTTCGTATGGCAACAATCGGACATTGTGGTTGTTCTGCTGTTAATCTTTCTCAAGCAGATTGACACAAAATAAATATACACGTTTTCAAAATTTGAAGTTTATTATAAAATCTATTTAGTAATACTTTTTCTTGAAATGTTACGATACAGAATACAACAAATACTAATTTTAAAAACTTACTGAATTGGCCCTACCTGTACTAAGTAGGCCTACTATATTTATTCCATGGCCTATCTCTATCTTTAATTTTTTACCAAGAAGAGGAGGCAATTAAACCCAACTGAACATCAATGTAAGATTATTGCTGTGAAATAATAAAGTAATAATTTTAATAATAATAATCATACCTCAGTTCCAACTATGTTGGGTTGAGTGATGGTTTTCCACCATTATCTAGGCCTCTAGGGCATGTAACTAGATACTATGCTTGCCAGACTCAGTGTTTCTTCCTCATCTTCTAAATCCTTCAAAGTCCAACTCGCTACCTTCCCGTGGTTTGGCCTGTGAGTAGGGGAGTGGTATATTCCTCAAAACTAAGGGCGAGCTCTGGCCGGTTGGGGTGCGTGTTGCAGAGAGAGCTCTCGCACAACTTTTTATCACACCTTTCTTCATTCACACAGCCTTACTCATATTTATTTTCTTTCACTTTTTTTTTCTCCAAACTTGCCGGCCCTCTCTGCAACGAGCACTCCTCCGTTCCCACCCAGTTTAACCCATCCTATCCAACATCCTCACTCCTTCCCATTAACCCCCCTCGTCTTCCCTTATGTTCCTGTCTTTGGAGGGAAGAAAACATGGTGGTAATCCACAATTATGGAAAAAGAAAATTTGGAAGATTCCAATACACTTGACATGGGCACTTGTTGAGTGTCCTAAAACAACATCAACTAACTAACTCTAAATCCTTCCTCTCCACCAATTTACTGCACTCTCTTCTATCCTCCCACAGCTTTACTCTTGCCACATGCTCCCACAATATGAAGAATAATTATATTTGTCAAATTGTCACAACGATAAAAGTCATAGAAATGGAAACCATGGGTGTTTACTGTGTACACGCCTTCACATCAACCAAGAGTGTACACACTTTCTTAAATGCATGCTTTTGCTGTCCCTACAAGAGAATGAAGTTTCCTTCACCTCCTTCTACATAATATGATTGTATAAAGTGTCATGATTGACGGCAGCCGTTGTATTTCCAGGTGATAGACTACCACGAAAAGATTAAGAAGCCCATCGCTCTAGACATGATAAGACGCAAGCTGGACGTCAGCTGTTCTGATCGCTACATGTCTCTGGGCCAGCTGATCTCCGATGTCAGGCTTATCTTCAGGAACGCGTACCTCTACAACAGTGTAAGTTTCGCATGCAATTTATATTTGGTTTGGCAACTATGTTCTATGTAGATACCCTGAATACCCCGGTTGTGTTGACTGCTTAATTCAATTGTGCTATGCTTGATCCAGAAGAGAATTTCAAGCCAACAGACCTAGGGGTCAATCAATACAATACTGGCTGGCATTCAAACCAAGACTTGACAACAAGGAAAAAACTTCCCATCCAGTTGTTACTAGGCCATTTATATCTATCCCTTCACTCTCCCATGTAGGTTTTAAGAATTGAAATAGATTGTCACACTAACTGCCCTCGATAGACTAGTGTCAGTGAGGCGCGCAAGCAAGAGAAGAGCCGCCCCTCCCGTTGACTCAGGGTGTCTTCTCTCTTTCAGCGGGAGACACAGGTCTACCAGCACGCCAGATCCCTAGAGGAGTTCTTTGAGCATCTCATTGAGAAATGGCTGCCGGCGTACTCGTACAAAATCAACCCGGACTCGGACACTGAGAGTGAAATCATGGGTCATAGGAAATACCGCCGCATCCTCCCCCTCCCCTCGGACTCGCCCCCCAGGTGCTAGCTGCGCACCTGATTAACCTCGTTACGTGCTTGCAAGGAGTCTCCTCATATTTTATTGTACTATTTCAGACACGACAGTGCAAACAGTTCCCTATACGTGTAATAGTCGAACACTGCAATGTAAAGTAAAAGTCATCTTACAGTGAGTTTCAGTGCCATCAAATTGAGGTAAAGTTACGTGTCCTTCGGTGTAACTATGTATTATTAATGTTGGAACCCCCAAACTGTGTACGCTGTTCTACGTGATCATGAACATACAAACTGGGTTGGGTGAAGCTTCTGTGTTCATCTGACACTATCATGAATCATAGAGCATTCATTATTAATTTTAATTGTTGTAGGAAAAAACAAAGACTGAACCAAATAACCTGCTTGGTATGCAATGCATAGTTGGTAATACAATTTTTGTATTGCTTGTTAATCTTCGCACTAGAGTGTTAGCGATAATTTGTAATTTTTTACATGATGGAAAGAGTAAGTTGAAGAGGCTTAGAGTTTTCTGATTAAACAAGATAGTTCTTCTAAATCAGGAGTAAGTGTGGTATCGACTAGTTACTGTACATGAAAATCTGCCAATTTACAAGTGGTTTTCGTATTGTAAAACCAAGGTAGAGTCAAACGTTTGGAACCTACATAATCAATTGTTGTAAATGTAAGATTGTTTTTTAAGATCTTGAGTAGGATTGTATAGGCTTTACAATGTTTAGGTGATTTTGTCTAATAGTAATTGTGTATACTTATCGGTGTCTAATATTCTGAACGTGCATAGTAGTTTTGTGTACATGTTCAGGTTAGGTTCAACAACATATAGTTATAATCGTAACATTTATGGTCAATTAAGGACAAGACCACGGTCATAGGCCTTACGTTTGAGCGATTAAGATTACAAACTGTGTTTCAATTCCGATCTCAGTAGTATTGGATTATAGTTTTAAAAAATTGGGGCTATCTGGTTTAGTTACCATGTAATAAGTACCTCCCCATATACCTACCACTGTCTCCTAGGTTTCAACCATTTCCCTCCTTCACTGTCTGTCGATGTATGTAATAGTGTTTATTATAGTGTGAATTAGTTATTGATTCATAGCAATTGTCATAAAAGTTTGCCCTGACTGGGATTTGAACCCAGAACTTCCGGCTTAGCTCTAACCAATTGAGCTAATTAACCATTTTCTGGGCATTCACGCCATAATTGACCACGGGAGCACTCGGTAGCGAGCCTAAAGTGTGCTGTTTTGTTTTCATTCTTTACGTTTTACTGGTTTTGTTTGTATCAAAGAACCCCTTCCTGTGTGTTAATAGATTTTTTGAAGTGTAATCCGCGATGCAAAGATGATCCAGATAACGCTTTTTGCGTTTCCTCTACGTACGTAGTTGAAAGAACCCACGCCTGGCACTAGCAGCAGCACTGTAGCTATACATGGCTACAAAGATTGTGTTGTAAGTTCATTGTAACCTAAAGACATGTTACTTATACATTGTCCAGTGGGTCTTGTATCCATGTATCCACCATGTGTCTACATGGTTTGATGTGCAAACTACGATAGGGCCCACGCTGCTTAACTTTGGGGAAGGGACGTAGTTAGATATTTCTTTGTCTTCTTTTGGTAATTTGGTTTGATTTTATTTTTGAGAACATTCTTAAACAATGTTATTTATCAAATCAACAATCCAATAATTATAATTGTTACTGTCGGCACCACTTGTCATGTACAATACCAACTAGATAATTATAGTGTTATAAATAAAATAAGGCGCTAATCTAGAGTGCCGTGGTCTTTTCTAGCTACAGTTCTGCTTGGTCAGGGCTCTTGTCAAGTAACACCCTTTATCCGCTACATCGCATTGATGTTCCTTTGCGTTGAGGATGGTGTAGGTAGCAGTTTATTTAATCAGGAAACATTTATGCACTTAAACTTTTCTTTTATTTAAAGAAGTATTCTCTTTCAAAACAGTCCGCTTGGGGTTTTACCCGTGACCAATTATGCTGAATGACACGGTAACAGTTATTGCCGTGCATAGACAGGCAGTGAAAAAGTGATCTATTAGTAACTACTAGTTATAATATCTAGCTGGAAGTGTCATATATATATATTATACAAAACCAAATCTATACAGTAGTACCAGTGTACAACACTTGAAAAACTTGATATTGGCTTAAATGTTAGGCTGAATTATACGTTATAATTTTCCTTTTTTTATGGGGTATTTATAAACCGAATGTGAACAGTTTTTATTTATTTCAAGATATCCCCTTTGTGTCCCTCAAATACTACAATCTTTACTTATGAGTGTTTTAGGCATAGGGCCTAAACATTATAATGGTGAAATTGCCACCCTGCTTTCTGGTTCTTTAACTTGCAAAAACTTTATAAATAAATGTACATTTTTTATAATTCTCTTTATTGAGGTATGCATAGTACTGCATAGTAAGTAGCCAAGGCTATGTAAACTTTTTGTGTTGTAGAAATCTGGGATCTATGTTTAGACATGTACATAATAGTATTAGGAACTACGTACTCATTTCTGTTGAAATGTGCTCTCGTCTTGGTGTTGTCTACGTACGTACAAATCCTCTTCACTAGTGTCCAAGCTAGTCCTCACATTCGACACCTTGGCAAGCATTATTATTTACTCTTTTTACTGCCACTGGTGAACAATGTGTAATTTTTGTCTGTCAACTTAACAGTTTTTAGTTTATATTTTAAGAAGCCAATGAATATTCATAATATCCCCCGAACTGAGTGAACTAACCTATACAGCCCACCGTATGTGATTGCCTTGGCCAACACGGGTAACACTGCCACTAAACGCACCTAATGGCTATGCTTACAAATCATTCCTCTCTCATTTCCAGGATCTGTTAAGATAGCATATATAGGCCTACCTACAATGTCGAGGAAATATGTGAATCAATCAATTTTGAAAACTGTTATTTTACATGTTTTAAAATGTCAAATGTGTTGTAGTACTAGTTAGTGACTGATAAAATATTTTGGTGTTATAAAATGTCAACATAAAATATCTTGGAACTATTATAAATGTATATACTATATGAAATTTGCAAAACAGCTTTTGTTTTTTATCCAAATCCACACATCTTGATAATTGGTCACTTGGGTACTATGTATTAGTAAAATGTTCTTGAAATAGGTACAGTACTTATTGACAGTGTTTAGGGATGTGCATATGTACTGTAATACAGTAAGCCTAAGTATCTCAATGGAATATACACCTACCTATTATGCTGTACTGACTGCTGGCAGTTAACAGTGCTAGAATGTGTGCTAATCTCGAGCGACTAATGTACCATGCTTGACAAATACCGTACACTGACTCTGGTGGCCAGTCCCTTATCAAAGCACCACATTGCATAGCCTACTGCTGGCAGTGGACAGTGTAATTGCTGCTTCTTATCTGAGTGATCAACCATGTTAACTCTTGCTGCAATCATTGATTATGTACAGTGTTTTGTAACTTTTGTTACCTGTGACAACCAAATTTACTGCCTTGTACATTTTTAAGGCTTGTATGCTTATAAAGTCCGAGTCTAAATACTGTAGTTATAGTCCTTAATATGTTTTTATGTTTTCATAGTATGTATGTATTTGTATTGTATTTATTTCATAAAACAAATAAAAACCATATCCTAAGCACTTTTAAATGACCTTAACACTCGGAAATCAATTCAAAGCAAATATTTGTATGATAGTATTTATTATTTATGTTCAACATATTAAACAAAATACCTTTAATTATTTCAATTGTATTTATTTTTTATCATTTGCAACAAAATATTTTATTAATTAATTATAGGCGTAATGTGTTTTTTTAAATAGGTGAATGGAAAATGTTCTGCTAGAACTAAAATGGGGTTGTTTATAATTATAGTGAATGGACTGTGAAGATCCAACTTGCAATGTTACAAAACTGCCTAAAGACTTCTAATATAATATCATTTAGAGAGTATCTACTGTATATAACAAAATGACTATGTTGATTGGTGTTATCAATTGGAATAAATGTCGACCTATTATGTTCTTTTCTGCTTGGATGCTACCTAATTTTGTTACAATATGTTTTATTTATCAACAACCAAGTGATTTTGCATTGAGTTGTTGAGAAACTTTTATTTTATTAAGTTACCAAGTCTTGTACTCTACTAGAGATGTATGTCAATACTAATTTTGTCACATACCGGTACATTAGTTTGCCTATGTTAGGCAATATATACTTTAAAACTCAGCTTTAAGCTTGTATCATCTTTAGATAATATTTAAAGGCTGTATACTTGGAGCCATGATGTTATTAAACTGCCTTTAATTCCATCACTTCATTCACAGTCATAATCTCCCATCTGGTGTCTATTGACTAGTACTCTACTACAAGCTAAGTTCATCTGCCTACGTAGGTATATCAATCAAGTTGGGTTGATATGCTGATTAACAATACTAGTAATTTAGATTGGAGATGAGTTGACTGGTTGGGAAAGCATAGAGAACATGAAGCCCAGCCTGAATAATAACACTTTTCACCTGCTGAAGTTGATTGCTACTAACTTAAACTTTAAAGTTGTTCGTTACCTAAATCCATGACGCGTTAGTCGTTCTAGGACTCATCAGGCGGATGGTGGCCACTAAAAATCAGCTACTAACTACATACAAACAAAACACAAAATCAAACCTGCTGTAGGGCTAAACAAGAAGTAAATTCTGCATGCAAGTGTCATCAGCAAGGTTACTTCACACACCATTAGCCACACCGTCAGCACAACCAGTAAGGGGGCTTCTCTCCCATCTCTAGTGCTCGGGAGACCAAACATCCATGACTCACCCTGGATTCGAACCAGGACCCTTGGCAACTAGAGAACACGGCGAGAGTGAGCGTGATCTACTACGTCTTGGTTTACATGGAGAAATCATGACTAGGCCTACTGTTGATGATAACTTATACGAGAGAAGCACCCTGAATGTTTATCAAGTTTCTCTTTTATAACTGAATGTTACTGCCAACATGATTTGTAAAGATTTCCACTCTCAAGTTGTATTGCTATTTGCTACAATCTTATTGGTGTACGGTAATTAATTTGAAGAATATGCTAAAAGCTAAGTAAATGGATCATATTACTTTGTTTTTGGATGAGCGTAGCGAGCGAAGCGAAGATTCCATTTCACTACACTGGAGAAAAAAATCCGGAATGTTTTTTTTTTTATTCTCTTTTTTTTTCTTTTTGTATTTTTGTCTCGTCTGTTAACACGATTCCGGCTAAACCGATTATCCAATTGCGATGAAATTTTCTGGAAGCCTTCGAAATCTCTGAACTTAGAACTGCCATGTTTTTGAGCGCAATCTAAAAATTATTTCTCATTAAAATCGCAATTTTACGATTTTTTTTTATTTAAAAAAAAATTCTTCAACTTATAGTTATAACACCATCATGCTTTATCCGATTGTAATGATTTTTTCACAGAACCTTAATTTTATGAATTAATATATTCGTGTGAAATTTGAGTGTAATCAAAAAAGTATTTCTTATGAAAATTGCAATTTTACGATTTTTTTAAAATTTTTAAAACATTTTTCGACTTATTACACCTACATGGTTTATTCAATTGTAATGATATTTTCACAGGACGTTAATTTTATGAATTTATATATTTGTGTGAAATTTGAGCGCAATCAAAAATTAATTTCTCATGAAAATCGCAATTTTACGCTTTTTTCGTTTTAAAAAACATACGCTCATCCAACAACGCGCCTGAAAAAGCGTTTGCAAAGCTTCCTAGTTTATTATCTTACATCTATGAATTACCTACTATTAGTGAAATTCCACCATATATCGTGTGTTTTTTTAGACGTATCAATGCCTAAAGCATGGCTCTGATCTTTTTTAGATTTAAAAAAATTTGCTTAAGAGGGAATGGGACACATTTGGCAGTTGGCACATAGCTATTCGCTCGGCTAAGATACATCCGACGTATATGAAACTTTGCAAAGTTTTCAATAAAGCATACATGGACAGCTCTGCGGTCATACATTTTTTTAATTTTGTCTTCACATCAGCCAGAAAAAAATCATGAATATAGTCAATTTTGGAGTTTTTTGGATGACCGAAGCGAAGACTTCAATTTCACTGACCCCCCCCAAAAAAATTAGCTTGGGTGTTTTTTTTTATTGTTTGTATTTTTGTCTGTTTGTTTGCTCTCTACCGGGCAAACGGCATATGCGATTTTGATGAAAATTGGAGGGGACCTTTGAAATCTCTGAACTTAGCCGTGCCAGGTTTTTGGATACAATCAAAGAAATATTTCTCATGAATATCACACTTTTCCGATTTTTTTTGCAATATTTTCGTGACATTTGGGCCGATTCTGACCAAACGGGTGGGGCTACAATGTTCATATTTTACATGGACCTTAAGGTTATGGTGATGTAGTACCTTTTGGAAGAAAAAGTTGGAAAAGTTATCCAGACTTCATAGAAATAAATGTTTTAATATAAGTTTTTTGAGGTATATAATAACAATTAACAAGTAACAATAGAAACTTGACAACACTCACCTACAACGCGTTCAAAAAGCACTTGCAAAAGTAAATAGATCCCACGCAATCTAAAAACTTACACTAAAGCTCCTCCATCAATGTGACTAAAAAATGCGTTCGCGAAGCGGCTTAGTAACAAAAACAAAATTCATCAAAACTAATTAATTTTTTATAAATTATTTTAAAACGAAATTTGGAAATGTGTTAATGCAGAGCCCTATATTTCCATATTTACACATTCGTGACATATTTTTAAAATTACAAACACCTGTGGTGTCTGTCGGCCGAGCGAACAGCAATTTGCTTAAAACGCATGTCCTATATTCTCTTAATTTATAATTACTGAATCCATTGCATTTTTAAACCTGTGCTGTTTGCTTGATATAATATTTTGTTCTGTGATTTAAAAGTACACCTAGTTTATTTAAATATTCAATCAACCATTATAGTCTATGAATGACTATGTACTAGTCAATATTGACACACGGCTTAATAATTTTGTTATCTTAATAATCTGAAGACAGAAATGGCATCAGTTTTCAAAACATTGTCTATACTACTAAGAAAAACCGACAACAATGTGAAAGACTAGGGCGCTTCAACGGGGCTGGTCTTATTGTGCCACCTGTGATGTTATAAGTTATAAAAATAGAATTTATTTGTTTTTATATTGTTTTCAAAATTTATAAAAGAAGGAATTCTCGGAACTGTTACAATAAAATATTCTCTTCCAAGTGCAATCCCCTACAACTCTAGAAGAAGGCTTAAACCCTAATTATTAATTAACCCTTCAGAAAACACTAGTCTTTACAATATAATATACTGTTTATTAGGCAGACGTAATCAATACATTAACAAACGACTATACTGTGTGAGGCTTGCGTTGCTTAGTTCATCTTCAGTCAGCATTACACTCATTGGTTATATCATAACGACTTTCTAGTTGTATTATCTCAGACACATAATGCGGATCAACAGTCAACACCATTGCCCTGTGGAATGCACTCGCAGAAGCATTGTGGTTTTAGGCCTACATTTATTGGTGCTATTTTGGGAGTTAACAACTGTGATCGTGTTATTTGTCTTCCTTGTAATCGTCTTTTTCATCTCTTTTGTCTTCACAACTATTCTTATCTTCTTCACTGCCTGAAACAAAACCAAATATAATTACGAACTTAAGTCTGTTTCAGGAAAATTACTTTACTACAACATGTACTTTTTAGTATAGGCCTATAGGGCCTAATTTAGAATGCAATATTTAACTGTGAACAAAATACTACATATTAATATTATATAAATAGGGTATACTGTAATAATACTTTGTGCATTGCATTTTTGTTTTTAATATTAACTTCAGTTTAACTCTGAACTTGAAAGTTACGAATTTAAATTTGCAAGATGATAACTAGGACTCGTTTAACACTAAGCAACCTAAAATTTGAAGTTGAGCTTCCCTTTAGTAAAGAACATTAAGATATAATAATGTAATGTTATGTTCCTGCATTGGAATCTCATTGATGGAGGGGCCAGGTTCAACATTTCCCTTCTTTGAGTGAATCTAGCTACGCCCCCACGACTCCCAAGGTCGCCAAAACCATTCTGCACCATCCTTATTGAAAACAAAAGTCGAGAGGAAGATACGTTTCTGTCAACCAGCCGGAAGTCGTGTTTGCTTTTTATTGCGAGACCTGACGCGCGGATGGACAGGCAAGTTTTGCTTGTGTTTTGTCACACCATTGCAACTCCTTTCAGTGTGACGTAATTATTTAGCTACTCACTGTTAGCGTCCCCCCACCCGAAGGCCTGCCCGCACGAAGCAATCGAGTTCTCGCAGCAGGCCTTGACGTCCGACTCTGTGTCACACCCGCCGCGCTCGGGCGGAACGTAGCCCTTGGACTTGAGTATGGCTGGGTCCTCGGGCGGGCTCGAGCCCTTGCGCGGTGTGCTGTGGAAGAACGGGCGGGGCTTGGTGGCCGTCTCGCAGCACCGGATGGTAGGCACCTCGGCGCACTTTTCCTTCAGTAGGTCGCACGCAGAGTAGTCGGACAACTCGCAGGCACCTACAGTCTTTGCACAGGGGTCTTTCTTTTCAGCACAAGGATCTTCTTTCTTTGCACAGGGGTCTTTCTTTTCAGCACACGGATCCTTTTTGGCACACGGATCTTCTTTCTTTGCACAGGGGTCTTTCTTTTCAGCACGTCGGTCCTTTTTGGCACACAGATCGTCGTAATTCTGGCATTCTTTTCTTTTAGCACAAGGATCGCAGACACTGTAGGGGTCCGGTTTGGCACAGGGATCGAGTTTGTTGCAAGTGTCTTTTTCGGCACAGGAATCGGGTTTGGCACATGGATCTTTCTTAGCACCCGATTGTTTCGTTGCAGTTGTAGCAGTTTTCTTTGATTTCACGTTTTGTGTCTGTTTCTCCACACTCTTTTGTGCCACCTTTCCTACTTTTTTTGCTTCCTTGGTCATTCTAAGTGCTAGCTTCTTTGTTAACTGCCAAAAATTATTTGCTAATTTATTGATAGCATTTACCTTTGCTTTGGTTTCAGGGCTTTTTAAAATGGCCTTAGTTTTTCCTGCAAAATCTTTTGATTTGCTGTCGGCCATTTTACTTGCTGATTTTCGTTCTGTTTGAGCATGCCTTGCATTATCTTTGGGTTTATCCAATTTTTTACAAGGTTCCTCCTTCTTTTTGCAAGGAGTCTTCTTTGGGTTTGCATGGTTCCTCCTTCTTTTTGCAAGGGTCTTCTTTGGGTTTGAAGGTTCCTCTTTCTTTTTGCAGGTGTCTTCTTTTGGTTTAGAAGGGTTCTCTTCTTTTTGCAGGGGTCTTCTTTGGGTTTGCAAGTGTCCTCTTTCTTTTTGCAGGTGTCTTCTTTGGGCTTGCAAGAGTCCTCTTTCTTTTTGCAAGGGTCTTCTTTTACTTTATCCTCGCATGGAGGGTTTCTGACTACTATGCAGACTCCCTGGCCACATTGTGTGTCTGCGGGACACTTGAATGCTGTTTTCGCATGTTTACTCTGGTCATCTTTCTTGCAGGGATCTTTTTTACAAGGATCTTCCTTTTTACAGAGATCTTTCCTACAAGGATCTTTCTTTTTACAGGGATCTTTTTTACAAGGGTCCTCCTTTTTGCAAGGATCTTCTTTTTTACAAGGATCGTCCTTAGGTGTATCGTCTTTCTTACAGGCTTCTTTAGGTTTATCGTCTTTCTTAGAAGAAGGGTCCTGTTTCCCATCTGCCTTACACGATGGAGGTGGTTTGGTCTTTTCTATAAGTTTGCACGTATCACCGGAAGTCTTCCAGTTAGGGTCCGACGACCCTTTGCTGGTGATTAGTTGTACGTGAAACATTGTACCTGTAAGTAAATAATGTTTGATATCATTCTTTTTCTACGTTGCAAAAGAGTTCAATTCGTGAAATGTGAAATACAGAAAATGTTCATAAAACTTTTATTCCCTTTTGGTTAATTCTGATCTTATGGGTATCAAAAATGTTTAGCTAGAAAGTCACACAGACGTTGGTTGAGCTGGCATAGTCTCTAGGTGATAGCGGATTGAATCCAAATATCTTTTCTCCATAATTCAGCGGACATTTCAATGCTCTGTATGCAAGGCGACAAGAACTTGGTAGAGTCTTAATTCTCAAGTCTTCATTTGCAAGAATAGCTTACCAAAATGATTCTACTACAGGACTTGTAGTAAATGGAAATCTTCCTTTGAGTTAAGTCCCTTAAGGGAGATCTGCCCTAAGCATACATGTTTTACATTACAAAACTAATTCCAGTGACTTTTCACCAGTTCATTCATAATAATTCACTCAACTTCTTAATGGGTGGACATTGGTGGAAAAAGCTTAAACCTTTTTTGATTATCATTTGTATAAGTAATTAGCCTAGGCCTAATAAAATCACTGTACATTATTCAAAATATGTGTTTCTGATTTTCACTCGTTATTGTAGCTAGTTACTTGCACTCAACCTTACAGTTACTATGGACCTTGCAAAGTTTTTTCTTACAGATGGTAACAATGAGGCCCACCTACCACACGGTTCTCGTATTCTTCTCCATTCCGTGATGTGTCCCTGATGTGACCTGAACTTGCAATACGCCGACCCAGTGGAGTTGAAGAGAGGTAACTCCTTATTCCCGTCAACGACATAACATCGCTGCACAGATGAACTGAGACGGGGCTCTGTACTCCAACCAATACCGTAGTAGCGTTGGAGGACCTGTGAACATTATTTAGTTTGGGACCAAATTCATCTTGTATATGCCCTAATATTAAGTAAAATATTTTTTGTTTCCCAAATCCAGGGAATTTTACATACAGTACATTCTGTACCACTTTTCGACCTCCAATTTTCACCGCCAAAATATGATTTTTGTTTAGTTTGTTTGAAGCTTCCTCGGTTAAACATATGCATGACTACTTTTTTAGTAGACCGAGTTAATGTAGGCAAATTATACTTAATTAACCATGCAAGAATGTGTGCATGTTGTAATCGGAGAACTTTTCAAATAATTGTCTCCTTTCGACAAGTTTTGGAAATGACTAAAAAAAACTATGATGACCTATTTACGGTCAGCTAATACAAAAATAGCTAGGTATATTTCGAAAATGTGCTCTGATACAAATGTACACATTCTTCTAGCTTGACACACTGGTTAGCCCCATTTGAATTTGATAGATCGAGCTTCAAAGCATTTCAGAATAAACCTATGCATTCTGCATTTAAACCTGATTTGTCAGAGCTCATCAAACAGTCTAAACCACTTAGACTGAGTTAGTAACTTCTGGATTGTGTTCAGATCTGAATCAAAGTAATAATCCAACTGGTGCAAACTGTGCTCAATCGCACTTGGCACGTTGGATGACCCATCGATCTCTCACTACGCTTTGCGTGGATAGCGGATGCAATAAAGTAACCTTGAAGGATAGGCTAAAGCAGGACGATTTATACCCCTAACGTTTTTCTATGAGTAGAGTAGAGATGAAGATACATGACAATTTACGGCAACATGCCTATACCATGCGCTAGCGTTAAGTGCACAAAACATTATCAATGGGGAATCTTCACAGATTAGTAATCGTGTTGTTATGTAGTTAAACAGTAGCCTAAGTAGGCCCTCTAAATTAGTCTACCTGGTCCGACTTCACTTCTCAACATCTGGCAAGTATGCATCCGCTATCCATGCCAAGCGTAATACTAAATGGAGATTGATGAGACGACCATTGTCTCGGGCAGAGCACATGTTGGTGGCAGTAAGAATACTTTGTCAGACTTTGCTTACCTTCAGTTGTCTTGAAATAGTGTGTGTCAGGTTCGACAGCATGATTTTTGTTTGTATAGACAATTTTTAATCACTCATAATTTATGCATCTTAAGTGCAACTTGCTTGCTAACTGCATGCAAGTGTACACAAGAATATGTTTATAAATTTAATACTTTCCAAATTGTTTAAAGTATAATATTATGTCGTGCATATTGCCAGGCAAAATACAACAATTAAATTAAGTATTTAACTTTATTCTCAAAATTTTAAATAGTGCATGGTGATAGGTACAAATTTATTTATTTTATGTCTGTCCTATTCCATTATAAAAACTTATTTACAGAGGTGGACAACTGAATAAAACTAAATAATGGCAAGTTAATTAACTGTATACCTAGTTATAAGCAAAGTTTGAAATAGTAATATTACAACAACAATGAATATAGTAAGTCACAATCATATTATTCAGATTGTA
>JAMZAV010006607.1:0-32793 GCA_024449915.1 Sweltsa coloradensis
TGCTCTAAGGTGGTTCCCGTGACCCTAATAAAAAAGTCTTTGTTTGTTTTGTTGTGTACATAAGATACCAAAGGAACTCCTCTCATTGTCTTGTCTTCGTAGCGAGCTGAGCCGAGTACAGAGACTGGTTTCTTGCGGTCTAGTTTCTCAAACATGTGTTTTAAATCATCATCTTCCACCCATGCCCGGTCGAGGGCTGATGAGTAAGAGTTCTGACAGAGGCGTCGTCAAAAACTGTGGTTTATCAAAGAAAATCCCACGATTTATTCATTCTCCCACTAGCTAGATATCAACATAGAAAAAGTAAAAGTACAACATTCAAGCACTTCAATCTCGGGTCGAGACCAGCAGACTGCGGAGCAATCTAGGTATTCATAAGGGGGGTTAACCAATTGATTCATAATGTAGGGAAGGCTAGTGGGGCAGAAAAAACTTCTCCTTCAAAGTCATTTTGGTGAAAATCTGGCGTTTTTAAAGCATCACAGAGACCAAATTTTCTTTTACTAAATCCCGTTTTTAATCTAAAAGTTTCCATTCAAGGCCATTTTGGTGAAAATCTTTACGTTTAAAAACATCAACAATAACCAACTTTGTATCTACTAAAATCAATTTTTTGGTTAATGGTAAATTTGCCTTTAGTATTGCGTTAAAACAGTTATTCTATATTCGCCATTGAAACGTTAATGTCCCACTTTCACACTGTTTTGGCAAAGGGGGGGGGGGGGGTTATGTCCCCCCCCCCCCCCTCCCGCTCCTTGGATATTCCACTGCTGCAGAGGTTTGTTGCACGGCAATGCTTGTATCTTACAGCGCAGGCCTAAAATAATTTGCTTGATCTGTAGAATCTCTATGCCTCTTCACTGAATAGGCAGGCACGGACGCAAAGAATGTTGATTGCTCTTCTATTCTAAAATCCAAATTTGACATATTGTTTGTATTTATTCTTACTTACTATCAATGTCTGTATTAATTAACACGAGCTTTTTATTAACAACAATAACTTAAATCTTAGAAATGCATACTCACACAGACAATGTTGGCTCGACTCCGATTCGGGAGGTCCCGGGGTTAAAAATCCCGTATAGGGACCGGCAATCCTGACTGAAGGTTCTTACGAGGTTTTTCCTCCCTCAGTAGTCAATGTGAATGCAAGGGATATACCATATCCACAACATCCCTTTAGTTAGGCACCTGCTGAAAAGGGGCATGAATTGAACTGGGCAGGCTTCCCACGAAAAATTATATTAATCTAATGTATATGGACCGTTATGTAAATCTAAGTAAAGTAAACGAATTGATTTCCGTTTCAAGATCAAATAGAACACTTGAATCCAAGCAGAGCAGGAAGGAATGTGTTTTAGCCAATATTTTAACAAGCGACTTCAAACACCAGATCCACACAGCGTCTTGCTAGTTGCTTGTATATAATATGTGGTGTGGTCAAGAACTAGTGGACACAGACGCAGCTATCAGTTTCTCCGGTCAGTTATGAAGCGGTTTCGAACCGAGACGAGAATGCTAATGTGACACTGGAGGGAAATATGATCCGGCGATTAGAAAAACATGCACTCGTTAATAATTCTGTTAGGAGGACCAATTTCACGTTTGGCACAATCGCATTCCTGCACTCATGTAGGCCTTTCTTAACAACTTTTAAGTAATTGCTGAATCAATTAGAGTGGAATCGTGTCCAGCTTGATTGGTCGGTGATTGTTCTTAAATATGCCGGTCTTTAGTTGGCCATTGTTCTCTCGTCGATGGTATCGACGCCTACAGGGTTGTCTTGGTCGGCTTTAATTTGTTTTAAACTGAAAATCATGCAGTTATGTGACTGAGTGCACCTAAATACGATTTTATTTTAATTTTGTTATTATTAACATGTACATTCCTTTGATTGTTAATTTTCCTTGGTTAAAAAAAAAATGTTATTCAAACTAGAGTTATTATATTTTAAAATTTATAATACTTGTTTGTGTATTTATTTGTATAACATATTTGTATTGTTTTAAATTGTGATACAATAGTATTTAAATTTTTTAATTAATGCCTACTTTGGTTTGGTATTGCATAATTTTGTACGAACAATAAATAAAATAAAAAATGTCGGTTTTTAAATATAGTTAAAATCAAACATACTTTTAGATTCTTTTTCTTTTTTTAAAAAAATTTTTTTCATTAGATTATAAATATTTAAAACGATAAAAATTTAGTTATTAATTTTGCAAAAAAATTGATGAAAAAAGTGCTTCAACCATACTACAATAATCGTGCCCTTCACCACAATATACTAAAACAAAAAAAATTTAGATTTAATTACTTCTTTAAACTTTATTTCTTTTTCCACTGAGTCCATTGCGTATCGGATAATTACCCACTGTAAACAAGCCTTTTACTAGCTAAAATGGACATTAATTATTATTTTTTAAAAATAGAAAACCAAAATTGTTTTTTTTTAAATTTTTTTTTATACTTTTGACTAAGGCGGGTTTTTTTAAAAATTTAGCAGGTTAAAGAAAATTCACTTATATTAACTATTACGGTTTATTTAAGGGATAAAACGCAAGATAATTATTTTTACGACGTAAATAAAAAATTTAACTTGGTAATTGCCATAGAAGATTAAATATTTTTAAGGGGTTTTCTTCTAACATTTTTATTATATGCAAATTTTTTTCCCCTACATTTTCTATCTCCAAAAATTCTAACAAAGTGAGTTTGCCAGAATTTGGGATTTGAAAAAAGGGGGGAACCCTTTGGGTCAGGGGTGAGGTCCCCTCATGCAAAGGGTCTTGGGTTCACTTCCATGTTCAAGGATGTTTATGTTTTAAAATTTGATTTTTAATCCTCACCAGGCAAGAAAGCGACTGTTTTATTTGTTAAGTGCGCAGAAACGCAAAAAAATAAAAGGGGTTTTGATACAAAATTCCCCCATGAATAATAAATAAATCCTATTTAGAGTTACCCACTTGTCTAAAACTTTTTCAGTGGAGCTAAACCAAAAGCGACCAAGCAACCTTAAACCCCCGCGCAACAACGATGGCGATAACCCAAACCAAAGATCGATTTTTGTAAATAGGAAATATAGAAATCAGGGGTATTTGGACAGTCGAACCCGCGATCAAACGCCAAAATAAAACAGGCCGATTCAGAAAAACTTAAGATTTATTATTCCCTCGTGCTAGCGGCCCCAAATCACCGTTTAAAAATTCCTAACCAAAACTGATGGCCTTCTAAATTTGGAAGCTCTCGTGGTAAACTATTTTGCCAACCAACAGTCCTCTTTTTAGATATTCAGAGGGAGTCCATTCTTTTGTGGGGCCGGGGGGACGACAGTTGGTTTTGGAGATTTTAATTTCAAGTTCCCACAGCCCCAATCCATAATTTTTTATGAAAGTACAAAAAGGGGTATTACCAACATGGGGTCGCCGCAACTGATACATTTTAAATTTACCCGGGGGTGAGCAGAACAAAGTGCGCAGTCAGTACCATAAAATCCAACCGGGGGCACATTGCAGCTTAGACAATTCTCTATCTGGGAAATGTAGGCAACTGTGACCAAACCCAAACCCAAAAAACTGGAACCAGTTGTGGGCGCCCCTGTAATGAAGTTTCGTACGTTTGTATTTGATCCTCTAAAAAAAAATTTTCGCAATAAAAAAATTTATACAACTATTTCATGTTTAAAAAAGGGAGCAAACCCCGAAAAGTTTACAATTTGTCACCTAGAAAAAACGTGAAAAAAAAGTGTTTTTGGGCCGCTAAATTATTGTAAAAACAAAATCAAAATTTTCAACCCAGCTGCAAGGAAAGAAAATCTGTCGCGGGAGTTGGGTTCGACCCCAGAGACGGGGGTCTTCTCTAGAAGGCGGGGGCGGGAACTCGAATATCGGTTTGCGCAGCGTACCAAGAAAAAACTCGTTCCCCGGGTTTTTACTTGGCTTTTGGGGGTCTGCCCGTCTGATCTACCCCCTTTGCTTGATTGATGACTAAAAACAAAAGGGCTCAGCTAGGTACCCTGCAGGGGTCTTAAAAAGTGGACACGTTCTGAAGGCTTCAAAAGCGACGTTTGCTAAAAAATATTTTGGTCCTCCCCCCCCCCCCCCCCCCCCCCCCCCCCCCCCCGCCACGAAAACCCCCAAACCCCCCCCCCCCCCCCCCCCCCCCCCCCCCCCCCCCCCCACCCCCCCGGCGGGGTGAAATTTTTGAGGACCTAACGGGGTTGACGGCCCCTTAATCCAAATAAAATCAAAAAATTGGGGCATTGAAAAAACTTTTTATAGATTTTAACTTTTAACTTTTTTAAAATAGTGCCAAGTAGTTAAACTATGGGTACATAACCAAAAAATTCAAAAATTTTTTGATTTTGCAAATTTTTAAAAGTTCTTGTAAATTTTTCATTTTTTATAGCAACGAAACCCACCTAAAAAAATGGATAATGAAATTTACAATTTTTTGATTTTGTATCACAAATTTAGTTTTTAAGTTTTATACCTCGCCCACTAGTAAATCAAATGATCTATAGTTTTAAGGCCCAGCCCTTGATTTTCTTTTGTTTTAGGGTGTACGTGACAATGTGACCAATTTTTTTCAGCCTAAGGAATGCCGTTTGATTGTTCTAAATAATAAAATATCCCTTGTTGAAGTTTTATAAACGATTTTTGTTTTTTTGGTGTTTTGTCAACTCATACGTTCAGCATCTATCGGGGAAGTGGGGGGTAGGAAAATCATTACGTTCGTTTTTTACCCCTATCTGTCAATTTCTGATCAGGGGTGACGCTCCACCCCGCAAAAAAAAGTGGCGCTATAAATTAGACACTGTACAACCATAACATAGGGCCCACTCTCGGGGGAAATTCCTTATGTGTACGTTACTTTTTCAAGATTCTTTTAAAAAAAAAAATTTTGATTCCCCGTAGGGCCCCCATTTTGCATTTAAAAATTAAAGTTTTTATTTTTTTGTTTTTTTTTTGTAAAGTACGTTCAATAAATTTTTAAAAATGCATAAAAAAATAAAGACACGGAATGTTTAGGAAAAACAGGGGTTGGGCTAAAGGAAAATAATTTAAAATTTATTTAATTTTTTTAAAAAATTCAAATTTTTAAAATTCCTCCCCCAAGCGGCCTCAGATCATTACCAATCATCAAAAACGTCTATTATTGCATTACTTTTTTATACTGTGAAATATGAATAATTTTCACAAAAAAAAGTTTTTTAAAATGCAAAAGTCGTTAAAACTTTCAAAAAAAATACCTTGGGACAAATGAAAGAGCAAAAGGTTTGAAAACACACTTGGGGGCAATAAACAGCCCCAAACGAATATTGCAAACTTTGAATACATAAAACTAATCATACAAAAATTACAAAATAGAGCCAAAAATCAGGTCTAAGATACCGTACTGAAAATTCTGCAAAACGTAGCTTTTTTTTTCAAATTCAAAATTTCACATTTAGCTACTAAAACATTGTTTCGACAATACATATTTTTAGCTCTCTATTAGAGTAAAATTAAACCCCATACGTCGTTTTGGGTGGGGTTTTTTGATTCGTAGGTAATAAGGGCGTACATTTGTCTGTCGGGGAAATACTTTTTCTAGAACTGAAGTTTACAACTTGCTCCCGAAAAAACTCTCCCCAAATTTCCCTATTTCCCCCGAAAGCTGGTTAGACTCGTTGATCTGAAGTCAAAGAAAGTTTTCGGACGATCAGAGTCAAATCGCTTCGTTCAACTCGCAAAAGTAATACTTCCGAATATTAAAAGTTTCCCAAAGCGTTTTTCACGGGAAGATTAAATTTGGGTTAAAGCTGTCAACCCTTCGCCTATTTTCCCGGCAAAAAACTGGGTTTTAAAATTTTTGGAAGTGAGGGTTTTGTAGAGGGAAAAAAATGACAGAGCCGCACGATCTCAGGTAAATTCAAAACATTTGTTTACAACGCCCTTTTAAGGAACAATTCTTTTTCGTGTAAACGGGTTTTTTCCCCCGGGGGGATTTCTTTTTGGGGGCCCTTTTTGATCATTTGACATAAATTTTTTTTTAAATAATTTATATCTGATATAATTATTATATAGTCAAGATTTGAACAAAAATAAGTTTGAACCCAAGAAAAAAGTTTTCGCGTTCGGGGGTTTTTCCGCGAAAGTTTGATTTACTCCCTGATTTGCTTTTCTGATTTTTGGCAAACCTCATATTCTTTTTGAGGGGATCGTCTAATAAATCATTTTTTTTTTTTTTTCGTTTTTCTTTTTTAATGTTTTTTTTTTTTTTTTTTTTTTTTTTCTTTTTTTTTTCTTTTTTTTTCTTTCTTTTCTTTTTTTTTTTCTTTTTTTTTTCTTTTTTTTTTTTTTTTTTTTTTTCTTTTCTTTTTCTTTTTTTTTCTTTTCTTTTCATTCCCCCCCTTTTTTATTTTTGATTCATTCATTAAATGCATATAATACATTAAAATTTTTTTACCAAATTCTTGTTTTAAAATGCATTTTTTGTTGAAATGCTACTATTTCAAATATTTACGAAATTGAAATTTATTGTTGTTTCTGACTAGTAATTTAATTTTTTTAGTTGTCTCCTTTGAAAATCAGTTTTTTAACTGAATATGATAGACTTTAAAAAAATAAATAAATAAAAAAAATTAACATTACTTTCCCTTTGATTGTTAATTTTCCTTATTTAAAAAAAAATTTTATTAAAATTAGAGTTATTATATTTTTAATTTATAAACTTTTTTTGTGTATTTATTGGTAAAACATTTTGTATTTTTTAAATTGTATACAATATTTTTTCAATTGTTTAATTAAGTGATTTGACCTTGGTTTTGGTTTTGTCATAAGTTGTTAGAGACAAATAAAATAATAAAAATAGTCGGTTTTCAATATATTTAAAATCTAACATAAATTGTAAATTCTTTTTCCTTGTTTCTTTTAAAAATCTTTTTCATAATTCTATAATACTTTGAAAGGAAAAAAAATTTTAGTTTTTAAATTTCTGCAAAAAATGATGAAAAGTGCTTCAACCATACGTACAATAATCTGCCTTTCAACCAGAAATACTAAATACAAATAAAATTTGATTTATCTACTTTATTAACTTTTTTTCTTTTTTACGACTGATCCATTGCGTGATCGGATAAATTACTCCAAGCTGTAAAAAATAAGCATTTTTTTACGCTTTAATGGACGATTAAATTTTTTTACTTACAAAAATTACAACCAAAGTTTTTGTAATTGTTTATACTTTATGACATTGGCTGATTTTTTAAATTAGCGGTTAAAAAAGATCAAATTAAATTACCTATTAAGCGGCTTTATTTGTAAAGGGGAAAAAACAGCAAGATAATTATTTTTACGACGTAAAGATACAAATTTAAATTTTTAATTGCCATAGAAGATTAAATCTTTGAAGTGGTTCAATTCTAAAAATTGTTATTATGATGCAAATTATTTCCATACATTTTCTCTCTCCATATAAGTTCTAACAAACTGTGAGTTTGCCAGAAGTTGGAGTTGAATAAGCGAACCTCGTTGGTCGAGTGGTGTGTCCCCGTCATGCAAAGGGTCTTGGGTTCACTTCCATGTTCAAGGATGTTTATGTTTTAAATTGACTTTAATCCATCACCATGGTAAAGAAAACGAGACTGTTGTATTTGTTAAGTGTGCAGAAACGCAAAATAATATATAAGGTTGATCCAAACTTCCCATGAATAAATAAATAAATCCGTATTTAGAGTCTACCCACTCAGTCACATAACTGATTTTCAGTGGAAACAGTAAATCAAAGTGACCAAGCCAACCCTGTAGGCCCCGACGCAATCGACGAGTGAGCGATAACCAACCAAAGATCGATATTTGTTAATAGGAAATATAGCAATCAGTGGTATGGACAGTGGGAACACCCGCGGATCAACGCCAGAATCAACAAGGCCGATTCAGAACAACTTTAAATTTATTATGTGCTTCGTTGCTAGGACGGCTCCAAAGTCACCGTTTACAAATTCCTAACCCAAGAACTGATGGACCTTCTGCATTGGAAGCTATCCGCTGGTAAACTATGCATGCCAACCAACAGTCCTCATTTTATAGATATTCAGAGGTGGATGACCGTTCTTTTACGGATGGCGTCGGGATCGACAGGTTGGTTTGGAGTCATTTTAATTTCAAGTTCCCCACAGGCAATCAGATAATATTTAAAAACTTATAAAAGGGGTATTACACTGGGGTCGCCGCCAACTGACTATAGTTTTTGGTTACACTCGGAGGTGAGCAGAACAAATGTGCGCATGCTCAGTACCATAACAATCCAACCAGGGGTAGCAGTTGGCAGTTTAGAAAATTCTCTATATAGGCAATTGAAGCCAACTGTGAACCAAAACTCCACCAAAAACTGTAACCAGTTGGCGACAACCCCAGTACTTTTATACGATTGTATTTGATCTATAAAAAAAATCGTAATAAAAAAGTTATGAACGAACTATTTCATTAATTGAAAATAAGGAGCAACCCTGAAATGTGATAATTTTGTCATCTAAAATGCGTGAAAACAGTGTTTTGGACGTGCATAAGATACATTGATCAATCACAAGATAACCGTGAGTCGACTCAACCTCAGCTGCAAGGAATGAACTCTGGTCGGCGGTGAGTTGGATTACGACACAGAGAGCGAGAGTCTTCTCTAGAAGGCGGTGAGCGAGGAACTCGAATATCGTGTTCTGCGCAGCGCACCAAGGAAATACTCGTATCGCGCTTTTTACCGAGGCTTGAGGTCGTCTGATCTGTCTGATCTACTGTCGCTCTGATCTGATGACTAATACAGAGACTCAGCTAGGTACCCTCGCAGGGCTCTCTAACACGTGGACATCGTCTTTGATGGCTTCAAGAGCGACATTGTTTGCTAACAAAATATTTGGTGCCCCCCCCCCCCCCCCCCCCGACGACGACAATGACAACACGAAAGATGACAAACACAAAGACGACCACGATGTACAACCCCCCATTTCCTACCCCTACCCTTGGCTGGTTCTGACCAGCATGGAATCATCCTCCCCACACACCCCTAGGCTAGAGCGGTGAATGAGGACCTAACGGTTGACGCGCCCTTAATCCAAATAAACTCAAAACTTGGTGCATTGAACCAACTTTTCATAATGATTTTCAACTTCAAAGCAAAGATTATTGCAAATTTTCAACAAGTGTCTTAGTTAATAACATTGTTAAGTATTGAAAGCAACGAAATCCTCACTCAACAAAAGTGGATAATGAAATTTACAAGTTCTTTGTATTTTGTATCAAATTTATTTAGTTTTACACCATCGTCCACAAGTAAATCAAGGGTTGTATCTACTATACCCAGCCCTTGATCTACTTCTGTTCGAGGGTGTACGTAACATACACAAGTTCATTCATTTTCTAAGAGATAACGTTTGATTGTTCTAAGATAATAAACTATCCCTTGTTAGAAGTTTGATAAACGATTGTGTTTTGTTGGTGTTAAGTCAACTCATACGTCAGCAGTCTAGTCAGGGGTCAAGTGGGGTCGTAGGAAACTCATTATCGTTCGTTTATTACCTCTCGTCTGTCATCGTACTGATCAGGGCTGAGCGCTCGCACCACCGCAAAGAATTGTGGCGCTATATAGACTCTGCTACAAGACATCAGACATAGGCCTACTCTCGGGGAAGTTCCTTATGATGAACGTTACTTCTCAGAGATTCAATTTTAAAAATAAATATTTTGAGTTCCATCGTAGGCCCTACATCTTTGCATTTAAAAGTTAAAAGTTCCTCTATTTTTTTGTTTTTTGTTTGTAAAGTACTAGTTCAATAATTATTAAACATGCAGTAAAAACGTAACGACTTGGGAATGTGTTAGGGAAGACAGGAGTGGTGCTAAGAGGAAAAATAGATTAAGATTTATTTAATTTTTAAAAAGTTCCATTTTAAAGTTTCTCCCCCAAGCATGGCCTCAGATAGGCAGCTACCAATCATCAGAAAACGTCTCATTATTGCATTACTTTTCATACTGTGAAAGTATTGAATAATTTTCAACAAGAAAATACGTTTTTTTGAAAATGAACAACAAAATACCGGTTAAAGCGATTTCAGAAAAAAAATACCTTGGTAGCAATATGACGAGCAGAAAGGTTTGAAAACACACTTGGAGCAAGATACAGCTCCAACAAGAGCGAATATTGCAAAATTATGAATACATAACACTAATCAATACAAAAATACAAAATATGAGCCACAAATCAGGTCTAAGATATCCGTACGTGAAAATTCTAGCAAAAACGTAGCTTTTATTTCAAAATATCAAAATTTTACATTTAGCCTACTAAGACATTGTTTTCGACAAATACCACTGATTTTTTAGCTCTCTATTAGAGTAAAATATAACCTCATAACGTCAGTTTTGGGTGGGATTTGTGATTCGTAAGTCAATAAGGACGTACAGTTTGTCTGTCAGGCAAAATACTTTATCTAGAACTAGAAGTTTACAACTTGCATCGTGAATAAATCTCTCAATTTCCCCTATTTCCTCCCGAATGCTGGTTAGACTCGTTGATCTGACAGTCAATGAAAGTTTTACGGACGATCAGAGCTCAGAATCGCTTCGTTCAACTCGCAAGAGTAATACTTCCGACATTATTAATGTTACGAACGCGTTTTTCACGAGGAGAGATTAATATTGGGCTCTAAAGCTGTCAACGCGCGCCTATTATCCCGGCAACAACTGGGTTAATATGTTTGGAAAGTGAGGTTATGTAGAGGGAACAATGACAGAGCCGCACGATCTCAGGTGAAGTTCAAGACGATTTGTTTACAACGCCTTATAAGGGAACAATTCTTTGCTATACGTAGGTAATCATAGGATACAGTTCTTGATATTCGGATCGTTCCCCACTCTCTCTCTAGTGAATCTGAAGGTGGTCGTGCTCTATAAGCGACAGTTATGTTTTGTATAAACTAAATGAATGCGTTGAATGAAGGAGATATATTATATTACGTTGTAAATGCTTAATTTTTAGTATTCTTTACTTTTTGTTTGATTCACTGTCTCAAGACAAAATTTCGATGATAGAGAAGCCCTAACTGTCCTTAATACGCATTGACCCTGAATAGCGCAAAAGAGAAGGACCCGAAATTTTGCTTTCTACCTTCACAATTTGAAATTCGTGATTTTTCAAGGAATTTCAGATTTTTTAAGATTTCTTCCTTGAACTTTTAGGAATAAAATGCTGATTTTAGATTCCAAATTAACGTCAAAGTTGAGAAAAATCCAAAATTTGCATTTCATTTTATATAAAAAAAATGTTTGTTACAATTTTTCATTTTCCCCCACCATTTTTGTTGCATTCAAATTGAATCTACTACAGGCAAACAAAATATCCAGGATATCCCGGAAATTTGTGTATTTGAGTGTTTTTATACATAATTTTATTTTAGAACCATTATCAAAAATTCTTCTCATAATAAGAATCTAATAAGCAAAAATTCTACCAATTCCGAGCAAAACAAAGCAGCTTTTATCCGGGATAAAAATACGAAAAACTGTCGGATTTAATAATTCTGTAGATGGTAGATTTTGAAAAGTGGTGAGGAATATGTGTCCCACTGCCCTATAAAGGGTTAAATCAAGTCAGTCAATCAATCAAGGAAACAATCATTCTTCCCCTCACCCCCTCATCCCTCCCCTGTCCGCTCTCTGAGAAATGTAGAGAGAAGCATTTTTTAAATTACCGGGTATAATATGTGTTTTCATTGGTGTGTAGTTAAGCTTGTCATAATGAATTAACCAAAATCCAATTCTTACGACCAGACCTTACACCTTAGAACTATTAGAACTAGCTGTGAATGAGCCTTAAAATTAAAGAAACTTACATAAACTAATAGGTTTGCTAAGACAGTGACTGCAATAATGACGAATTTTATCTTGAGATGAAACTGCACAAATCTGGAGATTCGTATTTTTTCAGTGAAATCTTTTATATAGTGCAATATTTTCCGTGACCATCAATATTTCGGGAATAAATTATACTTTATATGATCAGTTGATAGTCGTCATGTTTGTGTGTAGTCGTAAAACAGATATAAAAGTCACTCTCTTCCCCCCGATACTCCCAACACAAACAGTAGAACATAACCTATCGTGGACTGGCGGAACGAGACACACAAGTAAAAACTCCTCGAGATAATTACTACTTTTCGTCGCCTAGAATGACAGCCAGAGCTAGGCCGGGCAGATAATACCCGCGGCCAGACGAGTAAAAAACATGTTGTGTGCTCTGGAGATTAGAAAAAACTATAACTGAATTTCAAAGACATTATATTAAACGACTTACTTTAAAGTATAGATCTACGAAGCTGAAAGACTATACTTGAAATAATTGTCTGTATAGTAATGGTTCCAGAAGTACCAGACGAGCCTAGCTAATAATTGTTAGTACTTACAAATGCAATGCTAGCAATAAAATTTATACGTACACAAAGATTAGAAAAAACTATAACTGAATTTCAAAGACATTATATTAAACGACTTACTTAAAGTATAGATCTACGAAGCTGAAGACTATACTTGAAATAATTGTCTGTGTAGTAATGGTTCCAGAAGTACCAGACGAGCCTAGCTAATAATTGTCAGTACTTACAAATGCAATGCTAGCAATAAAATTTATACGTACACAAAGATTAGAAAAAACTATAACTGAATTTCAAAGACATTATATTAAACGACTTACTTAAAGTATAGATCTACGAAGCTGAAGACTATACTTGAAATAATTGTCTGTGTAGTAATGGTTCCAGAAGTACCAGACGACCCTAGCTAATAATTGTTAGTACTTACAAATGAAATGCTAGCAATAAAATTTATACGTACACAAAGATTAGAAAAAAAAACTATAACTGAATTTCAAAGACATTATATTAAACGACTTACTTAAAGTATAGATCTACGAAGCTGAAAGACTATACTTGAAATAATTGTCTGTGTAGTAATGGTTCCAGAAGTACCAGACGAGCCTAGCTAATAATTGTTAGTACTTACAAATGAAATGTAAGCAATGAAATTTATACGTACACAAAGATTAGAAAAAAAAACTATTACTGAATTTCAAAAACATTATATTAAACGACTTACTTAAAGTATAGATCTACGAAGCTGAAAGACTATACTTGAAATAATTGTCTGTGTAGTAATGGTTCCAGAAGTATCAGACGAGCCTAGCTAATAATTGTTAGTACTTACAAATGAAATGTAAGCAATGAAATTTATACATACACAATTTTTGTTTTACGTCGTGATCGTAAATTGCTTAATAGTAAATAATTATTTATTATTATTTTACCTATTACGCGAATGTTTTTAATTTAAATAGTAATTGAACACAGCAAAATGATCGGCAAATTATATAATTTTTCAACAAACAAGAAAAAGAGAAAGAGACAGAAAGAAAGAAAGAGAAATTAGACGATGAAATATTTCTTTATTTATTTTAACGTCTATCCTATTCAGTTTGTAATTTAATTTGTTTTGTTAGGGTTTCTTTAAAGTTGTTACTATCAACATCTCTGTACAGGCTACTTGTAACAAATCAATCCTACTTGATGCCCAAACTGATTTTCAAAGGAGAACACTACACAAAACTAAGTCATTATAGTAATTATAGTATAGTCAGCAGCACAGTAAGTATAGAAACACACGTATACAACGGGGCAGATGTTCTCTCTGTCTTCTCGCATTCATTTTTAGAATGTAACATGATCATATTATGTTGTAAATGAGATTGCAATTATAAACACATAAAATAAACTATCATAACATTTTGACATAAATAAAATAAAATAAATACATTTTATTTAGAGTCTACCCACTCAGTTATATAACTGATTTTCAGTGGGGGACTTTAAATCAAAGCGACCAAGCCAACCCTGCAGGCCCCGACGCAATCGACGTGTGAGCGATAACCAACCAAAGATCGATATTTTTAACAGGAATTATAGCAATCAGTGGCATGGACAGTGCGAACACCCGTGGGTCAACGCCAGAATCAACAAGGCCGATTCAGAACAACTCTAAATTTATTATGTGCCTCGTTGCTAGGACGGCTCCAAAGTCACCATTTACAAACTCCTAAGACAAGAACTGATATACTTAAGTCCAAATCAGAAGTTAAAAAACTTCTGACTTTAGCGGGAATCGAACCCTGGACCTTCTGCATTGGAAGCAGATACGCTAACCACAAGACCAAGGAGCCACACATAAGACATTATCTTCCTCGTGTGGCCTCCTGGTTGACAGGTTGTGACCTCCAGTGAGCTCGTCACCATGGCAACTGCCACACTACACCACTTGATTTGTGACCGGCCGGCCCGACTTTCTATAATGGCTTCCATATCACTCGCTCCCTGATATCAAACAATTACTCTATGCTCGAGTGCTTTGCTAAGAGATATTCCCACAGATAATTCCTAAAGTTAAGTGGCAAAAAAGTTTTTAGGGGTCGCCAGAACGATACTAATTTAAGTTGTATTAAGTAGTTTTTGAGTGTTATAAAAAGAGGAGGTAGTAAAATGTTTGATGACAATTCTTGATGTATAAAACAATAATGGGGGTACGGTGCGTTTGACCAGGACTTCCTTAGTTGAAGATAAAAAGTTGAGTTGTTCATTTTCTGGTTTTAAATTTGTTCAACGCACTTTAGATTTTAATGAGTTGACAAGGTGGAGTTGAGGTTTAGAACGTCATCAATGTATGGTCATTCTAATGCAGTTTCTATAAGATTGTACATATCCATATCTAAACATTGGATAGAACAGCATTGTGTGTGACTGGACGAAGTTCGAAATGTCAACCAAATTTGCATGAGAACTTGACGAATCAAGCTGAAAATGTATCGTACTTTTCGAACCACATCTACATTTTCCATCGATTACAAGTAGAAAAATATTGTGCATTCTCGGAGCGATGATATAATATGAATATTCTCGAAAATAATTTGTTTTGCTGATTTTGGTCCCAATTCCTCACGAAATTTGTAAATATTGATAAAAAAAAAATTTTATGGACGATTATTTATTCATTAAAATACTTAGTAAAAATTGAATAACAAAAGTGTAATAAATATACCAAAAATTTAAATGAAAATGAAGAGAAAAAAATAATGCGGTTATAAAATACACTACAAAAGTCGAAAACATACTTTTAATTACAAAAAATAATGGATTTAAGATTTATTTTTCATCGATTGCTTAGGGGCCTAAAGGGTTGGCTTGGTCGCTTTGGTTTAATGTCCCCCAATATGTTCTATACTCAATGGTTATATGACTGAGTGGGGTAGACTCTAAATACGAATTTAATTTAAATATTTATTTCTTTGTCCAACCCAATGACGTACATAAGCTTTGCGTAATATTACGTCATTGGTCCAACCCTACTGTTTTATTTATTATTATTTTTTTTTATTTATTTATTTATTTATTTATTTATTTATGCGTTACCCAACAACAGAATACAATCATTTCAGAAAACGTCGGATGCAATACTAAATACTAATGTAACTAAATATATAGACATGGAAAAAAGTGCATGGTATGACATGACTGACTACTTCTAGAGTTCTAATACTAATGCTTACACTAATGTTTTTCTGCGAGATATACAAAAGAGATTCACTAAACATGAAACAGTGCAAACATAGTTTGTATGAGATTTGAAAACCAATGAACTATAGAATTAGAATATTATTATACTGCCAATGAAAAGTGCAAGACAACAAAATGAAATTGAAAAAACTGTAATCGTAGTATAGAGGTGAGAAACTGAATAGGGAATATGCACCAAGTCCAAATATTGACGTGGGTGTAAGAAATGGATAGAAAACCACTTAAACCGCCATTATACTGCACTTAAAAGCAATTTAGAGAAAATATTTTAAATTCTATTGAGGCTCAAAGTTTGTAGTATTTTATTTCCCGCGCAAACAGCACGTGACGTCAAGATTCAGGTCTAGAGCACGCTAGAGCATTGTTGACCAATGGGCTTACAAACATACTAAGATTGCACAGTTAATATCACTGTTTGGCATCACCTTATTGGCCGATTCGCATCAGTACCATATAGTGACGTAGATGCTCATTTTTCCCGCCATTATTATTGATGCAACTTTCAGCTTACTTTTATAAATGAAAATCTTATTTAAATAATAAATAATATGATAAACGGTCCTTAATGTAGTGGTGGAGTGATAAAAAAAAAGTTAAGGTATATTCCCTATTAATTAAACTATACTTAATGTCAAATTATAATCAAGATTTTACAGAAGAAGGTAAGGTATAGTGCATTGAATTTGTGATTGGACTGACTGAATAGAAATCACTTTTTCTTGAGAAGTGGTGTACTGTCAATAAATAATAACAACCCACACAAAGTGTAGCCCCTGTTTGTAGCACACTGTTTTAACTAGCCAAAGTGTAGCTCCTGTTTGTAGCACACTGTTTTAACTAGCCAAAGTGTGGCCCCTGTTTGTAGCACACTGTTTTAACTAGCCAAAGTGTAGCTCCTGTTTGTAGCACACTGTTCTACCTAGCCAAAGTGTGGCCCCTGTTTGTAGCACACTGTTTTAACTAGCCAAGTGTGGCCCCTGTATGGACACATCCTAGTCTTCGTGTGCGATCACCTCCCAAGTCCGTCTCGTCACGGTCTAATCATCCGATCATCTCAACGCGAGGAATTTGTCTTCGGCCACTTGAGGTGTTGAGTAACATCTCATCCGTGGCAACAACTTCATTACAAAACTCGTAAGAAATCAATCAAGAAGTCCATTAAAATCTCGCCAGGGGCGCTTTGTGTTTTTCCCGCCTTTATACTTGGAGGGCTGTGAACTTCCGTCCTACACGAACCGAACCACCGCCTTCTAGATGGACCTAGGTCGGCGAACCTGAAGTAGTGGCCAGAGTTACGCTTTTTACGTTCAACAACTTCAATGAAGAAGAAAAGTAGGAGTTATTGAATTGCCATCCAAACTACAGTAAAAGTCGCGCATTTTAATCATCAATCATTATAGTTCAGTTCAGACGAAACCCACTTTTTAGATTTTGCAAAGCGTTTCTTAATTATTACTAAACTTAGATATTTTGCGTGGTTTTATTTTGGCTTTGGTTCTTCATCAGTAACTTTCCTTGGGTTCACAGCTTTCCCGTCGACCGCAGCACTGTAGTCAAAGATCTTATAATACAAGACAACGGTTTACTAGATTGAATAGCATAAACTCTCTATCATACTGTATGTAGCCTCCCACATAAGTTCATTAAAAATCAAAAGCTTATAGGGCCTAATATCTACTGCAAAGAGGTCTTGTCAGGGAATTGTAAGTTTTTTGGCTACTGTGCTGTGCACGTTAGCCGATCTGTGAACCAGAGAAAAGGTGTATGGCCTGGCTTCCCGCAATATTCGATATAAATACTAGATAGTGCTGCTTTCTATAATGCTTTGCGTATGAATCATTTAGATTTTGATCCATACTTTACTCATATAGAAATGTTTCAGCTGGCGTCACAGCCACTAGTCCGGGGTCTATCCAAGTTGACCTAGGACAAATTGAAACAGAAGCAAAGTTGGTATCATTGGATTTAGAAGAAAAACAACTAAATAACCCATAAAGAAACCACTAAAATCCCAATAGGGTGGGTGGGTCTAATCATCCTCTAAATAAAAATGTAATAAAATTGAATTTTAAAAAATGTGTTTTTGAAACCTAGTTTCCATGGTATGTTTTCAAAGCATTTTCAAGGGTCTTTCGAATACAAAAAAATGTCAATTGATCAAAATTAATTTTGAGTCCAGCAGAGGTCAATGAAGGTCAAATTTTGTATTTTTTCAATGTAATTTGGCAAACGTTTTTCTATTGGCACAATAATGTTTTATGATTGTCTCATTGTTGTAAATAATTAGTAAATAGGCCACACTTGATACGGTATATTTCAATCATGGCAGAAAAAGGTTATTATTACAATCTGTAGGGCCATGAACCTACGAGTATGTAGTCAAAAATCTGTTTACTTACGTTAAGGCGCACTCAAATCATGTTACGTAATAATGTAATTCGCCGATAGAGGTTTCTCAAGTACTACACATCAAGACTATATTTTGGGACGTACCTGGATCAAAACCCACACTTTAAAATCCTTACTGAAGATTTTATTCATGGTTAAATGTATTCGGTAAAATCTCAGATTATGCCCCTTAATATAGCCTTTGGATAAGTTATTTCCACCAAATTTCCACCCCATGAGTAGTAGGCATTGAGATTGTCTACGGGGAGATTTTATTTCGCAAAACTTATTACCTAGGTGCCCGCTATAGGGTACTGTACACTCAAGTATGGTACCTCGTAAAAAAAAACACGTTTTTTGCGTCTTCGGGGTGTTTCCAAGCCTCCATGAAACGTGAAAGGATCTTTGAATACGTCATAATCAGAGATATTTAGGTACCTGACAAACCCATGCTAATTTTGGTTGGGGTGCGATCATTCCTTCTGAGTTAAAAATGCAATGAAAAACTATCAAAATCGCTTTTTCATTGCATTCTTAACTCAGAAGGAATGATCGCACCCCAACCAAAATTAGCATGGGTTGTCAGGTACCTAAATATCGCTGATTATGACGTATTCAAAGATCCTTTCACGTTTCATGGAGGCTTGGAAACACCCCCAAAACGCAAAAAAACGTGTTTTTTTTACGAGGTACCATACTTGAGTGTACAGTACCCTATAGCGGGCACCTAGGTTATAGGTTTTGCGAAATAAAATCTCCCCGTAGACAATCTCAATGCCTACTACATATGGGGTGGAATTTTGGTGGAAATAACATATCCAAGGGCTATATTAAGGGGCATAATCTGAGATTTTACCGAATATATATAAGGAAATCCATGAATAAAATCTTCAGTAAGGATTTTTAAGTGTGGGATTTGATCCAGGTACGTCCCAAAATATAGTCTTGATGTGTAGTACTTGAGAAACCTCTATCGGAGAATTACATTATTACGTAACATGATTTGAGTGCGCCTTAACGTAAGTAAACAGATTTTTGACTACATACTCGTAGGTTCATGGCCCTATTGTAATAATAACCTTTTTCTGCCCACGATTGACTTATACCGTATCAAGTGTGGCCTATTTACTAATTATTTACAACAATGAGACAATCATAAAACATTATTGTGCCAATAGAAAAACGTGTACCAAATTACATTGGAAAAATACAAAATTTGACCTTCATTGACCTCTACTGGACTCAAAATTAATTTTGATCAATTCAATTTTATTACATTTTCATTTAGGGGATGATTAGACCCACCCACCCTATGGGGATTTTAGGGGTTTCTTTATGGGTTATTTAGTTGATTTTTTCTGAATCCAATGATACCAAATTCGCTTCTGTTGCAATTTGTCCTAGGTTCGGCCTCAAATTTGAGGATAGACCCCGGACTACACCGCTATCACGACGCACGGTAACGGAACTCACCCTTGACGTCGAAGGGCACCTCCTCACAAGCGTTGTCCCTGGTTACGCCACATTTGAAGACGGCGCCTCCTCGCGTCACCCCTGGTTGCCTCGTCTGAGCCTCGGGCGCCCCGACCAGCACCCTGGAACACACGAACACACTTATTTGTTTGTTTGTTTCCATGTTACAAAAGATACATCAATTATAAAAAATGAAACTATATAACAGGTAGTAACGTTATAAATATAAATCATTGGACTTTTTCACAAATTAAACAAAATTAACAATTGAAAAATAGTTAATTTTGTTTGATAAAGATTTCTGGAAAGAAATCGAAATATCAGATTTAAATAAATATTTTGTTAACTAACCGTGAAAAAGTCCAATGATTTATATTTATAAAGATACATCAATGTTTATGGACAGTCAAAAAAAACAATAAAAGCGGCTAAAACTTCATATAACTCACTCTTCAAAATGAATAAAAACAGAGCTCAAGTAAAAAAAGTTCAACTTCTCTATTAAAAGCTCTATTGTTATCAATAGACCTAATATAACATGGTAAATTGTTGTAAAGTTTAAAACCAGTACATCTTGGTCCCTTTTCAAACAAAGCACTGTTGTGTTGAGGGGTTGGAAGGTAGCCTAGTCTGGTACTGGATTTGTGATTTATAAAATCACTAACAATGCCCTTAAAATTAATTTTAATTGACTTTAAGTTCTAGAATATGAACATAGAGAAAGGTTAAAATGTTGTTATCTTTACATGAAACTCTGCATTTTATATAAAAAAAAACTTGTCCAAAGAAGGTATTTCTGCTTTTTAAAAACCGTTTGCCAGTCAGCGGAATGTCCCTACAGTAAAATCTCATAACGTAGGTGAGAATAACAATTGGTTAGTACAGCGTCAAAACGTTTCTCTACTGCAGCTACTCGTTATTGGTCGTAAAGCGTAAGACGAAGATGACCACAGAGATGGGGAAGATTGATCGAAGGAGACGTTGTAGAGCGAGGTGAACCGTGGAACCAGGTGAAGGAAGTGAAGCTGTGGGAGGAGAGGAAAGAGAGGGGAAATATGTGGGAGGAGAGGAAAGAGAGGGGTAAATATGTGGGAGGAGAGGAAAGAAGGGGTAGATATGTGGGAGGAGAGGAAAGAGAGGGGTAGATATGTGGAGAAGCAGTTGCAAGATGCGATGAAGGAGACGTTGAAGAGCGAGGTGAACCGTGGAACCAGGTGATGGAAGTGAAGCTGTGGGGGGACAGGAAAGAGAGGGGTAAATATGTGGGAGGAGAGGAAAGAGAGGGGTAGATATGTGGAGAAGCAGTTGCAAGATGCAGATGAAGGAGACGTTGTAGAGCGAGGTGAATCGTGGAACCAGGTGATGGAAGTGAAGCTGTGGGGGGACAGGAAAGAGAGGGTAAATATGTGGGAGGAGAGGAAAGAGGGGGGGTAGATATGTGGGAGGAGAGGAAAGAGAGGGGTAGATATGTGGGAGGAGAGGAAAGAGAGGGGTAGATATGTGGGAGGAGAGGAAAGAGAGGGGTAAATATGTGGGAGGAGAGGAAAGAGAGGGGTAGATATGTGGAGAAGCAGTTGCAAGATGCAGATGAAGGAGACGTTTGTAGAGCGAGGTGAACCGTGGAACCAGGTGATGGAAGTGAAGCTGTGGGGGGACAGGAAAGAGAGTGGGTAAATATGTGGGAGGAGAGGAAAGAGAGGGGTAAATATGTGGGAGGAGAGGGGAAAAAGAGGGGTAAATATGTGGGAGGAGAGGAAAGAGAGGGGTAAATATGTGAAGAAGCAGTTGCAAGATGCAGATGAAGGAGACGTTGTAGAGCGAGGTGAACCGTGGAACCAGGTGAAGGAAGTGAAGCTGTGGGAGGAGAGGAAAGAGAGGGGTAAATATGTGGGAGGAGAGGAAAGAGAGGGGTAAATATGTGGGAGGAGAGGAAAGAGAGGGGTAGATATGTGGGAGGAGAGGAAAGAGAGGGGTAAATATGTGAAGAAGCAGTTGCAAGATGCAGATGAAAATGAAAATATGAAGATGAAGATGAAGAAACGCTGAGCCGGGCAATTTGTTTTTTGTCCTAGATAACAGTGTGAAGAATACCACTCAACCCGACTTGTTGGAAATGAGTTGACTTGACTATTATTATTTATTTATTGTCTATCCATTCGTGATCTACAAAGGATGGATTACAATATCAATTACTTCGTAATATGTTATTAATCTTCTCAAATGCCTTGAAATCGATGTAAGATCGAAAGACTTTTAAAAGTTCCAGTCTTACTGCAAATTACTTTTGAATGTTTTGATTGATAGGCCTAGAGCAGATCATCAATTGTAAAATCCTGACACAATTGTTATGCATAATGTTTTCTTTGACCAAAGCAAATTCTTATAGCAAAAATCTTTCGAAGACAGCTTCTTTCTAACTACGAGAGAGGCCGACGCAGTAAACATGTACCAATAAACAACGCAATAAAAACACAACAAACTGATTTCCCCCTTTCCGCCCTAACGAGGAGAAATAAGGGCGAATGCAAGTTTATTGCTTTTTCTTTGATTCGTCGGCTATGAAATCTAGGCTAGAGAGATTGACGTCGTAGCGATAAACCTGGGGAGGGGGGGGGGTGAATGATGAAGGGAGCTTTTACGCTCAAGTGGCTACACACATCTAAGAAGTTATGTCCTAGCTTCAAGCTTTCAACCGCTACACAAGTACCACTTGGCTGAGAAATATATAGCAGTACTTGTAGTGAATGTTTCGGAGTTTTTATACCCTGGTAAGATAAAGAACGACAATTATTTTAGTAAATTTATCTTAAGTGCTTAAAACGTGTCCATATTTTTGTATAAAAAATCTTACTCATACATTCTGGTGTGATTTACACGTTTCATTTATTTAGCGAGTAAAAAATACAAGATATGTTACGGACCTGTTCAAGTGATGTTGATATTTTTGCTCAAAAATGTATTTTTAGGACTATTTCTCCTCTTGAGTAGAAAAAGCGTGTTATGAGATCGATTAATTTGACGTGAGGAAATTTTTAGCAAAAGCAACTGTGAGAATTGTGCACCTACCTGAAATGTAGGAGACTCGGGTTCGAACCCCGATCGCGATGGATTTTTTATCTTTTGAATTGTATTAAATATTATAACACTGTGAGAATGTTTAAAAAATTATTTAAAATAATTATTAAATGTTTTTCATTAAAGAAAAAGATATCATTCTTAAGAGATGGAAATAAATTAAATATTCTAAAGTGAAGGAGACGAAGAAATGGATGACAAAGAAATTGAAGGAGTAGATGACATGGCCTGGCAAGAAGATGTTAACAAACGCTGTGTGCCCAAGAAAACAGGTGGTTAGCCATCCCCTGATCCGACTTACTTTGAAAACAGGAGTAAATACTATATATATATATATATATATATAAGTAAACAAGTAAGGTAGAAGAGTATTGCCGGTGTCTGGAAGCGAGCTCGGGGCCTCAGCAACCAGGTCCAGCCACTCGGCCACCGGTTCCAAGAACAAGCCATACCGTGACCTTGGAAGCAGTTGACCACGTTCCAAGCTTCTCAAGTAGTGTATACACTGGTGGAGGTTTATTTACCACACATTCCTCGGTTTACACGCTACTTATTGCAGGCGAGAAGTAACCACGTTCCAAGCTTCTCAAGTAGTGTATACACTGGTGGAGGTTTATTTACCACACATTCCTCGGTTTACACGCTACTTATTGCAGGCGAGAAGTAACCACGTTCCAAGCTTCTCAAGTAGGTATACACTGGTTCAAGCCCCATTGGAGAGTGTTTCGAGCTGTCCAAACAATTACATTGAATTTTATCTTTGAATGTGCAATAAAATAGAACCCCAGCCCCTTTTTAATTGGGGTATAGCACAGTCCTGTTCGCTCAAGTTGGTGATAAAAACCCTGTTCCCTACTATTTTTTCCCCTGATAAAAAATAATTCATTTTTTTTTTCCCCCAATGTAGGCCGTTAAAAAATTTACAAAAAAAATGAAAATTTTTTGAGTTAAAAATCAGTGTGTCCTTTTTAAAATTTTTGGAAAAAAAACTTTTACACAATTAGTAATTTTTTTTTAATAAATTTTTTTGAAATTTTAAAATTTTCCTTTTGACTGGCGCATTTTTTTTAAACACAAAAAAACACAAACATTTTACAAAAAAAACAAAAATTTTACAAAAAAGGTTGTAGAAAAATAATTAAGAAAAGGGATTACATTTTAAAACGATCTATCATTAGTTGGACAAACATATTGACGTTTATGAAATTATAAAACACTAGGTATTGTGGTTATTAAATCTCATGCCATCAACAGTGAACTAGTTAATTTACCTCCTCGTTTAAAATAGTAATTTTATGTTTACGTTGATCTAGATTCGTTCAGATTCAAAGGGTGTATCGCAAAGAGCGCACATCATTCAATCTATCAAGGTTTGTTTGATTTACTGATTGAACCATCCAGTCCCCTTCAAACCTTCAACCATCACGCGTCATTAGTTGGGCCTAATTCACCGTCACTTATTCAATTGTTATCGAACAATACAGAGAACATTTAAACCTTCTCTTTGTTAACAAATCTGTGGACTTAATTACCGTCCTGATTAAAAAGCCCCCACCCCGTCCGACCCGTCTGTAATTACCAAGAGTGGGGGTCCCCACACCTAGAGGGAACAGCTACGTGGCGGGCTGCTTTACTCTTGTAAAAAAGATTTTAGTTTTATATTCGAGCAGACGCTAGTACAGTGTGGAGATAGGAACTGAAACATACTGTGGGCCCGGGCTGTCTTACTTGTAAAAAAAGATATTAGTTATTAAAGTATCGAGCAGACTGATCATAGTACAGTTTGGGAGATGGGAAACGAAACATACTGGGCGGGCGTCTTTACTCTTGAAAAAAAAGATATTGTTTTTATATTGAGCAGCTGATCATAGTACAGGTGGAGAAAGGGAAACTGAAACACTACTGTAGGCCGGGCTGTCATTACTCTTGTAAACAAAGATATTAGTTAAATTTATATCGAGAAACTGATCATAGTACAGTGTGGAGCTAGGAACTGAAACACTCTGTGGGCCCCGGGCGTCATTACTTTTGTAACAAAGATTTATTTTAGTACCGAGCAGACTGATCATAGTACAGTTGGGGCATAGGAACGAAACCACTGTGGGCCCGGGCTGTCATACTTTTGTAAACAAAGAAAATTTTAGTTATATATGAGCAGCTATCATGTCAGTGTGGAGCATGGGAAAACGGGAAACACTACTGTACCCCGGGCTTCTTTACTCTTGAAAACAAAAAATTGTTTTATCGAGCAGCTGACATAGTACGTGTGGAGCATAGGAACTGAACGTATTTAGGCCGGCTGTCTTTTACTTTGAAAAAAAATATTAGTTTTTTAAATATCGGCAGACGATCATAGTACGGGTGGGCATGGGAACTAAAAACCTACGCCCCCCCGGGGCTGTCATTATCTTGAAAACAAAAATTAGTTATTAAAAACGAGCAGCGATCTAGTACAGTGTGGAGCTGGAACTAAAAAACACTACTGTCCCCGGGCTTCATTCCCTTTTGTAAACAAAGATTTTAGTTATTATAGTATCGAGCAGACTGATCATAGTACAGTGTGGAGCATAGGAACTGAAAACATGACCCGGGTTTGTAAAATGGGTCGAACTTTGAGAATAATAATTTTTTTTTTATTTACTTTATTAAAATTAAAGATAAAATTTTTTTGAAAATTTTTTTTTTATATTTTTTATTTATTTTTTATTTATTTATTTTATTTATTTATTTAACGTACTTTAGCTTTATGAAACTGTTTTATAAAGGGGAAAAAACTCCCATAAAAAAATTAAAGTAGTACACAACATTTATATCAAATGAAAAAAAATTTTTTACTTAACAAGTGAAAGAAACAAATTTTTGTCCCATTTTCAAATTTGAAAACTGTTCTCCGAATTGGGAAAACATTTTCACCAAAATATCTTTTTTATTTTTTCATTTAATTCCATGAATACAATCAAAATCACTTGCTGGGGGGGCTTTCTCTGTAAGATATAAGTGTTCCCCCCATCAATGTTTTTTTCTTGCAATGGTCGGCTTTTGCGATCTTTTCTAAGAGATCTTATTAAAAATTTTATCCTTGTCAAGTTCAACGTCTTAATTAACGTTCTCCTTATTTAAGCTTGAGTCGCAGTTAGTAGTAACTAAGATTTTGGGAATATAAAAATTTTTTAGAGAAAACCTTTTTGATGATTTACAAGTAAAAAAATTTTTAAAAATTTAAAAATTTTTTTCGAAAAAGTGAAGTAAAATTTAACATGTTTTTCGAAAATAATTAATAAAATATAAATTTCTTTATCCATCTATGAGTGACCATGAGAATGTCAGGATAGGACACTCTGATGGGAATTCATGCGTGATAGGAGTAAAAGACCATAAATATTAAGTCTGCCATTCTTCCTAAGCTTTCTTACTCGAATAATTTGTGCTTGAAGTCTTATATTTATGTATGCAAACTTGCGCTAACCAAGACGATGGGCAGCCGCTATGCGGAGTGATGTGAGAATGAGAAGGGGAAAAGTGGGATGAACCACACAACGGGAAGACTATGATAAACAGATCCAGCCACAGGCGACTCGAGACTGCAGACACCGGACACCCACGTTGCTTGTCCAGAGAGCTCAAAAGGTCAGGGTTGAAACAAAAAGTGGGGAGCAAACCCACTAAGAGGAGAAGCTGCTATTTAAACAAGTTCCAAGATTCTGAAAATTTTTAAATCACTTAGTGTAAAATTTTTAAAAAAAGGGGTAAAAATAAAATAGGGAAAACCTCCCATTTGCATTTCCCAAAATTTTAAAAGAAAAAAAAAAAAAAACTTTTGAAATTCGAAATGGTCAAAAACCCAATAATTTTGTTTTTCTGACATTTTTTATCAAAATATAAAATTGTATGAAGGGGTTCATATTACCTATTTGCAATTTACAAGTTTTTAAAGATTTAGATGCAGAAAGAAACCGGACATCAAATCATCTATTCTCCTCTTAGATAATGAGCAAAATTACATCGAGATCCAATCAGGCGCTGGGGGGGGGGGGGGGGGGGGGGCAAGGGAATGCACTTGCCCAAACACCCCACAATTATAAATTCTGCACTAGGATAAATATGTTTCTTAATTTATTGCAACAACCCAAACCTTTTTTACCCCCCAAAATCGTAAAACTGGGGGAAAAAACAATTTTTTTATTTATTTCAAAAAAACAAGATTAAAAAGTTGTTTGAAAATAATTAAAAAAAAAAAACCCTCTTTTGGGGTTATTATCATTCGATTTTTCCAAAATTTTTTTTCCTTTTCTCTCCACCGACCCACGATCCTTCCTCAGCCACACCACCATGCCCCCCTCTTTCTCTCCCCCTTTAAAAAACCCCCCAACAGCACAACACTTGGGTAATCCCGTTTTCCCCCCTCCCCCCCCAAAGAAACCGGGGGGGGGGGTTTTTTTTTTTGGGGTTTTTGGGTTTGGGAGACCGCTTGGCTTGTGGTTAATGGTATTTCCGGGTACCCCGGGAGACAGGGGTTTTAGAATCTTTCGATACAGCCCAGTGTGTCAGATTCGGGGGGTCCCGGGTTCGAATCCCGCGAGACCGGGGAATCCGACTGAAGGTTTTTCCCAGTTTTCTTTTAGTCGTTAATGAAAAGCAAGGGGTTGTGACCAAGTTTTTTGATTCAAGAATGGTCTCGGGTTTTGAAAAGAATACCGCTTTAGGCAAAAGATTTTAACTTCTGATTGGATTCGTGAGGGAGGAATTTGTAACGGTGACTTTAAAGCCTTGTTGATTTTGGCGTCGCCTGTGGGTGGAATCGTGTCCAGTTGATTAATCGGTGTTTTTATTATATTCGGGCCTTTTGTTGGTCATTTTTCGCTCGTCGATGGTGTACGTCTCAGGTTGGCTTAGCCACTTTAAAATAAGTCCCCACTATGGACTGAGTGGGGGTTTGAAATATGTGAGTTGAGACCATTTGATTTGAACGGAATATGGTCAAAATCCCCCGCAGTAATTGGGTTTTCAATGGTCATCAAATTATATCATTTGGGACCCTCAGTTTATGCAAGCAGTCCTACAGGTTTATCAGTGACCAACTGCCAGCCAATGACATAACTAGCACCAGGTAGCACAAATTTTTTGTTTAAATATGTCGTCAAAATAAAGTCAATTCAGTGGTTATTTGGTTCCAAATATCAAACGGTCATCACCTGAAATTTTACAAAAGGTTAAGTGGGATTTGTTATTTATTTGTACGGTCAAGTCGTCCAAGAACAGGTTATCCACGAATAAGACAAACATAAAAAATTAAAACTGCAATCTAAAAATAATGTGGACTTGGCGGAAGAAGGACGGAATGACGACCTGCTAATCCCCCGAAGGAAAAGGTTTGGAAAGTTTGGGGGTCTAGTGACCCGTGTGGTAAGTGGAAAATGCATAGAGAGAGGGGCAGGGACCACTTTTCGAAGAGTACAAGTCCCACCGGGGCGAAACCGGGTCCTTTCCCCCCACCCTAGCGACCCCTACATTTTTGTTGGTGTTCTGGGGAACCGGACTCTGATTGGGGAAGTTCGGGTTCAAGTCGAGACGGCAATCCGACTGAAGGTTTTTCCCAAATTTCCCCCATCGTTAATGCGAAGCAAGGGATTTTAGTCCTCCAAACAGCCCCGGACTTCCCCTTCCCAATTGTCCTTTCCGCAACATACCCATTTAAGGGGCATATTGCACCTTATACCAAAGCTTTAATTTCCACATAAAAAATTAAAAATTTTTATTGTCTTGTTTTATTTTACTTTACAACCCGTATTGTATATTTTTAATGGTGAAAAAAATGAAACAAAATTTAATGGTTTCACTTTCATCAGTTCTGAAAGTGTGTGTTTTTAAAAACTTTTCCAAAAGTAGAGGGCCGTAGGGGCTCAACGATGGGACGCAGGTTGGGAAACGTAGGGGCTAGGAAGAACGGGGCGAAACCCCCAGAGCCATTTTGGGTTTTTCTAATTGTTCTTCACCCTCATCTATCAAAAGCTCTTCGTCTCGAATAGCAATTTTGCCCCCCAAAAAAAGAGAGAAGTTTGCAACAAAAATCAAACAAGTAATAGACCCAATTTGTGTCGTATTTAAAAAACGATTACAAGACCCCGTAAAACATCTTTTTTATCACCCTTTAGGGGGAAGTTATGTGAAAAGAAGGTATTTTCCGTGGGCGGGGTGTTTTCCCCCCCCTGGGAAAGTGCTGGGTGATATGGGTGGAAGGGGGGGGGGGGGGGGGAGGATGACTGATCGGGGGTCGGGTTTTTTTTATTCCATTTTTCCTTTTTCCTGCTGTTCTGTGAGAGAGAGCCCTAATGACCTGTGGCCTTCGAGAGGGCACAGGTCCCCTTAATTATACCGTCTGTGTTGCCAGAGAGAAATTTACCTTTGGAAAGATTTATTGGGGAGTTGAGGATGAGCGTATTTGGCCCCTTTGATTCATACCCTTAGAAAAATCTGATTTCGATGGTTCTTTTTTACTTCTTATGAAATTAGAGATTTTGAAGGGCCCCTGAAAATTTCATCCGATAAAAGCCGTTTTTCCGTAAAAGTAACAAACAGCAAAAATTTACGATATCGAGGGAAAACCCTTTAAATACGATCCCATAACTTGCAGCTAACTAAGTTCGAATTAGACGGGCCCCCAAAATTTAGTAAGATGGTTTTCGTTATCCGAAAAAGAAGTGCATTAAATCAAAACAAATTATAAAACAAAAAAAAAACTTTTTTAAGGTAGTTAAAAAGCTTTGACCTCGTGAAAAATTTAAAATTCCTTTCCATTTTCAAAGGGGAAAATTAAATTTTAAAGTTTCAGAGCCCCTAAAGACATTGGCCCACTTTTAGGGTTTTTTTTTTAAAATTTTGGTAATAAAATCAAAAAATAATCAGGAATGCAGTGGCGGGATCAAACCCGTGACCTTCCTAATCCCTTTTAACATTGTATTGATATTAAATATAAAATTAATGGGCCCTTAAATCTTCGCCTACAAACATAAAAAAACTTACAAATAAAATAAAATTTTTCACCAAAAAATAACCCGAAAAATATTGACCTAGTCTTCAAAACAATTCACTAGAAAAACTCCTGTCTTTAAATTGGTCATCAAGAGAAGCCCAGACAAAAAACCAGCGCAGAAAACTGATAAAAAAGAACGACCAAGGTCCGAGTTGAGTTTGGGGGGGGGGGGGGGGGGGAGGGGGGATGAGTTAAGACCCGGGATTAAACTGGGTCACCACCCAATCAGCCCACTTGCACTCGTTACGTCAGAGGGAGAGAGAGGAGAGAGAGAGGAAGGGCCAGGACAAACGCCTAAACGGACACACAGCCTACGCACAAACCCCGATGCTAGGTAGCCACCAATAAAATGATTTTTTGTTGCGAGTGTCGAGATAAAATTTTCCCTTTTTTTGAGACGTGAGTCGCAGTTCGGGTAAACGTGGACGTTGAGAGGAGTGTCATCCTACTCAATCTTTACCTCGCGTAGTGTCTGAAGGAAAAGTCATCGCCCACCTCACTTTTTTAAAGCATAAGACCTATTACCCCACCTACCTTTTAAAAGTCATACAAACCAAACCACGCTTAAATTAACAGCTTTTAAAAATTTTTTACCTCTTAAAAATTTTCCCTAAAATTTTTTAAAATTATGGGTTATCAAAAAAAAATTTTGCATGATCTAACGAAATGAATTATTTTTAAAAATAATTCTTGGGTTTTTGTTTAATTTCCCGGGAATATGCAAAATAAAACATTTTAAAAAAATCCATTTGAGTAGGAGACACTCATTTGAAATGGGAATGTTTTCTGTTTTTTATTGTCTAAACTTTCAAGACAATTGATTTAAAATTCGTGGGGGAAAAAAAATTAAAAACAAAAAAATGATCCAAAATTTTTTTTGGATTTTTGGGGACCAAGCATTTCAAATCATTTAATGAAAATTTGCCAAAAGGCGATCCAAAGACCCTTAACCAGGTTTAATTTTTTTTTAATACTTTCCAACAAAATTTTTTGGGGCCCCGACAAAAAAAAATATGATTTACAATCCGCTTTGATCTTCCTTGTTTTCCTTTTTTGCCCCTCCCCCCCCCTTTCCCCCCCATATAAAGAAAGACAGTCCCACCCATGCGCCCTCTCCCCACAACACATTCCCACGGCCGTTATGTGCCCGAGACCAATCATATACAAAATACCTCTTAAAGTCACTCTTCCGGGATAACGAAAAAATTAAAATAATAGTGTTTTTGTATGGGGCAGAGTAACTAGCCGGAAAAATTACTTTTTAAGATAGAAATTTCCGGGCTGCGTTAACAGGCAATAAATCTTGCTATGGGGGGGGACGCTTTTTAGGCCATTGTCGAGGAATGTAAACTTTTTTGACAAAATATTTTGAAATGTTAGCAAGAATTTTAGAAGAATTTTTTGTACTGAGGATTTTACATAGGAAATGTTTGCACCACGATTATTTTGCATAATCATTCCAAAAAAGTAAATAATCTAAAAAAAACTTTTTCTTTCAATTCCAAGTTTTTTTTCCTATAAAAAATATTTGCAAATTTGGTTTTTAAACTGTATATTTTTTTTCACAAAGATACTAGCTTACATAGCCCTCCAAAAATGACACCCCATACTCCATTTAAAAAAAGCGAAAATACCCTACTTTTCGATTCTTTCTTCAATAATTAACACAAGTATTTTTAAAATTCAAAAATTTTTAAAAAATTAATTAAAAAAAGGGTTTTAAGGGGTGAAAGGAAAAAATAAACTATTTTTAAATTAATTATATTCTAAAATTTATTTTTTTTTCACTAATGATTTAAATTTGAAACAATTTTTTGACAAACAAAAAAGCGCCTTCTGTTTTTCGCCCAAAATTGTTAAATCAAAATTTGCGGCTATTTGGAAACTTTTCTTTAAAATTGAAGAAAAATAGTTTTTCCCTTTTGTTTTAAAGCTCTCCTTTTTTTTTTTTTCCTCCCCCCCCTTCTTTTTCTATTTCTTTTTTTTTTTTTCTTTTTTTATTCCAAAAAAATTTTTTTATTTCGCCCTTTCAAAAGAAATCTTTATGGGGGGGGGGGGGGGGGTAATTTAATGCCATTGTTGTTACCAATTAATAAACTTAAAAAATAGTTATGGTTTTATTATTTAATAAAAAATTAAAATTTATTGGCCCTTTTTAAAAATTTGTTTTTTACCCCCGAAAGGAGGACGATAATTTAAATTAATTAAATTTTTTAAGTTAAATATTAAATTATAAATATTAAAAATTTTAAATTAGGGGATTAAAAAAAAAATTCAACCAAAAATTTATTTTTAGCAAAAAAGGAAAATTCCCTTTGTTATTTAAAAATTTTATTGTTTTTTCAAAGAAAACCATTATATATTTTGTTTTTGTTGGAAAACTTCGGTTTTGGGATTTCAACCCCCCTTCAGGTATAATAGGTATATTGGCTGTTTTTGAAGAAAAATTGTTTCCCCTTAGATGAAAAACCCCTTAAAAAATTTTCCCGGGCCGGGGAAATTTAACCCCGGACCCCTGAAATCAGAAAATCGCGTGACCAAAACTGTGGCCCAATTTTAGCCAGTTTCTAGGGTTTGTTAAGACAGGTTCACAAAATTAAAAAAGTGATGGTTTGATTCTTTATAAGAGGCTAGCATTTAAATTTTTTTAAAAAAAAAAAAACTCACATAAAAAAACGCCGGAAGTATTTTAAACCCAAAAGCTTCAGGTTCTTAAGGGTATTAATCGTTTATGGTGATTTATTTTATTTTTTTACCAAAATTAAAAGAGATTGGGGGCAACTGAAAAATCTTTTCCCAAAAACTGGTCGTTCAGCCCCAGGTGAGATGCAAAAAAAGCAGGAAAGGTTACTTGGCAGTTTTAGAACAAGGAAAAGGGGGAGAAAACTTAAAACAACTTTTCGGGATTTTAACCCCAGAATTCAGTGGTTTCCGTCTAGGGTGATCCGGCCCCTCTATGGTCAGAATTATCATTTTGGGGTTCCTAAATCCCGGATTTGGGAATAAAACAGTCTTTTCAAGGGGATGTGCCCCCAGTTAGATTCAAAAAAAGGAAAAATTAGCTTTTCTGGAGAAAAACAGGAAATAAGAAGATCATCATAAACAAATGGCCGAGAGTATTTTAACCCCGGAAAACTTCAGTGTTTGTCTAGGCGCCCAACCTCACCCAAAAACGGTT
>JAMZAV010006608.1:0-32304 GCA_024449915.1 Sweltsa coloradensis
TATATAAAAGCTTATGCGCATAGTTTCTTAACCACATTAATGGAAGTTATGTATGTACTGTTACTGTACTGTATGACGACGACTGTTTTTTTACTGTACTCGTACTGTATTGTACTGTACTGTACTGTACTGTACTGTACGGTACTGTACTGTACTGTATGTACTGTATGCACTGTACTGTACTGTATACTTACTGGTGTATTAGATAAGAGTATGTGGGGTTCATTCATATAAACACTGTAAACAGACCTCTGCACAACAGTGTTGGTCACTCTCTAGATTACAGACGATACACAAGTAAGTGAGAAAAGCCAGGTGAACTATTATTACTAGCTTGGTTACTTGCAATTATGATCGGGAGTATGTATTCGTCATACAAGCGGCAATTAATGCTTGAATCAGCATTTGCAAATACGTACTGGGGTTCTTTCACTATTGACATTCTTCTACTCACTGTAAACAGCCGTCACAGAACAGTGCGAAGCCAGATGAATGGTTTAAATGTGTGCCACTTCAAGCAAGGTGACCTCTTCCGAAATAATTTATCATAATTTTTTTCACAAGAACAATGAAAACGAACTATTTAAACTAATAAATATTCGTACCTGTCATTATTGTACAGTTTCATTCGTATAAATATTGTTATAATCTTGTGTATTATATGCAACAACAAATTGAAGATTCGTAAGCTCAAGCTAGCTCGTACCTCTTATTTAATTGTTGTCTCTTTAATTGCGTCAAGGTCGCACACGGGTATTAAAAAACCTTGTGTGTTTTTATAATATGGCTCATCGTCATGCACATTGTTTTGTCAGGCGCTATCACTGACGTGCTGGCACTCAAAATAACTACACTCGTACTTCATTGCTTTAGCGTGCAGAATGCTGAATTGTTTTTCTACTCGATGATATAATTTTAATTTGGACAGGCAATTCTTTAATTTTTAGGGCGCGACTAGCGTGAGCGGCCTTATAGGTTTCTCACTCTTCAAACGCGACTCTACCTCCACAATGACCACGTGTAATTAACTAACAGTTCTAATACTTGTTACTTTGGTTGGATAGAACGCAATTAATTTGGTGACGAGATATTATGCACATTAGTTTACGCTTTACCTATTCTCGCCCATCATACCAATTCGGAAGTATGAATGTATATTATATAATGTCGCTTGCCCTGGTTTTCGTGATTAGAACGATAAGTGTTAATTGACGAACAACTAAAATAGATTTACGTGCACGTATGTTTTATTTCACTACTTTCTACAAAAATACTACAAAAAAGATTCATCTTGTGTCCTGACTCAGAAAACCAAACAAGATTATAATCGAATGTGGCTGAGCTCATTTTTGACTTTATATCATTTTTATTTTTGCTCATTAGACTTTGCCCCGGTTTAAATGATTCCCTAGAGTTGCAGTTCGCCATACGATATTCAGTATTGCGAAATATTGTATAACTTTCCTTTTTTCAGTCAGTTGAGAATGTAGGCACATGTTAACTTTGGAAGCTATAAATAATTCAATAACGGTTATGCGAAAGAGTATCATTGATGGTGTGCTAATAGTAGTTTGTTGTTATATTTCGAAGTAACGGTGCAGTCGCCGATACCTGTCTATCAAATGTAATACAATAAGAATAGCACACCGACTGTGTTGGCTCGAGCGTCAAGTTCATAAAATACTCTGATCCGGGACGTCCCGGTTCGAATCCCGTCGAGACCAGCAAGCCTGACTGGAGGTTTTTCCCGAAATTTTCCTCAGTCGTCAATGCTAATGCAAGGGACTGAGCTATCTTAATCATCTCTCGGACATTCCTTCACAGTGTCCTATCCGCACCATACCCTAGTTTACCTGAAGAGGGACATCCCACCCTATAACATTTGTTTAATTCCCACGGTTAATATTAATAAAATGATAATAGCACTTTCTGTGTGAGAACACTACAGTTACAGCCTATGGGTCAGTTTCTTTAGTAAGGATGCCAGCTGTATAGAGTACTCATCACTTGTATTTGGTACGAGTACGACCAACCTCGGGTGACTAACTAGGTTTAAAGGGTTAAGTAGTTGAGAAAGGAATGTGCAAGGGCTGTTGGGTGACTCAATTTTCACCACATTGGAAGAACCTCAATCTGTAGCCAAAATAGCCAAAATATGTTTTATTTTTTATTTTTTTGTGGCTCATGTACTAAGCTGTTACATTTAAAAGTTTATAAAATAAAATCTCGTTCGCGAGGACCACTTTTAGGTCTTTTTGGACTGATGATTAGATTGTGTTGTGTTGATTGTTTGTTGATAGGGAAGTCGATGTGATTGTAAAACAATCTCACAGGCATCAATACGTATTTGTAGTTGCACCCTATACTTTGATGTATCTACAGTTACAAACGGTGGAACATACGATTAGGGCGCTAGTATGAAGCGTATATATGGCTCTACGAGGACGTGGGTTCGAATCTTGCATAATGCATGGGTGTTTGTAATCGTCCTTCATCGAGATCTATCACCACTCATCGTCTTGAATAGCATTAATGCATTTGTAGTGACGTGAAGCAACAAATACCATCATCATCAAATGACTGTCGTTATATGCATGTGTTGGCGCGTGCTTTGTATTTTTAGTGCTCTAATAACTGACACCCCAACCCTAATGTATGTATAACAACAAACCACATGTTACACGGAACCGTCTAGAACATTCCACCCTGTAATTTACACATATTACTAATTAAGCCTATTGTATGTTAATCTCTCTCATCCAATCATAGGTATGCTCTCTTCTCAAATATGCTAAGTGTTGATTTGTTATGATAAATACGCAGTTGCTTGCTCCCCTTCAAATGACACAAATGGAATTTTCCATTCCATTCAATACAAAACATTAATATTCCAACTAGTGCCAGATATTACACAGATACCTACTGTTTTCATCGTCATACTTGTGAGTATGTTTGTAAACCATTATTTTGACTTCTTCTAAGTCTAGATAATAGTTTCACTCACAGATAAGACACGTCTGTATAAGAATGGGAAATTATATTATGATGACGCAGGTATTTAAATTATTTTGATTCTAATAGTAGTTTTCTCGTCAAAATAGATGGCCATTCTAAGGCACAGTGCCCTCTTTAGCAATAAGGGTAGTTGGGGATTAGATTCCGATAGCATGGTATGGTGGTTGATTTAGTCATAGGTCTGGTAAACCCATGATCCAATGAACACAGAGATATCCTTGTACCATGTGGTAAACCCTGGCTCCTGCGTTCCAGATTCGAACTTTGTATTGTCAGAAATGTCAAGTGACACCTCATAAATAATAACATAATTTATTAATTAATTGTAATTAATTCTTATTTAGTCTTCCTTCTCAGTCATAGAACATATTTTCAGTGGGGGATATTAAATTTAAAGCAGACCAAGCCAACCCTGTAGGCATCGACAGAAGTAAAACCCACCAATTCCTCAAAAGCCGATCAAGTTTTTAGTTTTATTTTCACATATTTTCCCTTTCACTTGTATGTTTTCTTAATCCAAGCGTTAAGCAATATCCAATTAAATCCAAGTTTTTCCCTTTCCTATTTCCTATTCGTTTTATGTGTTTTTTTTCCATTTCTTTTAATTTTTCTTTTCGCGTTTCGGAGTGGGTCAATAGATAGACATATATTTCAATAATAAAGTTAATGTCCATTTTAAATATATCCTGCAAAGGAGTCCTTCCATCCATCAGAAGGATAATATTCCTGACCTAGGCAAACTGTTGTACGGAAGAGATGTAAAGAATTACCTTTGCCACCGCAATCGCGTATTATATCTTCATTCTCTAAATCAAAACCGCCGTCTCTTCCACCTCGTATCCAAGACCAAGACAAACCAATCACTTTGACCTTGGACCGATAGCTGTGACGATGACATTAGGTGTTAATAACTATCATTATGTCACCGAAAACTGACACAGACAGACGCAGTGCGTGAATGAAACGTGTTAAGACAATGGAAACGCAAAGCGCGTGTTAAAGATTAAGAATATAATAATGCTCTCGAATGTACGACAGTGGCCGGAAGTTCAGACTTGATTGTCCTCGTCCCTAGCGTGTGTCGTCTTCTAAGCGGAGTCGACAGGAGGGGAAATAATTAGGGATTTTTTTATGTTTGTCAAGGTAGTTTATTAAGTACCGGAAAGTGTGAGGGTCCGGAAGAAGTGAGTCAAATTAATGTTACGTAACTATTTGATCAAAATATTACCAATTTGTAATCATTTCTCATTTAAAACCATAGTCGATTATTAATGATTGAACGATAAACCTACACCCGATTTGTTATCAATATCAATCAATAATCAATAGTTGAAATTTTATTGTCGAGTAATTGAGGTAATCATACTTAAAATAAATTACATAATTTTGATATGGATTGTTACGAAGTGGAAATAGTGTTTTGTCGAATAAATCATTCGTGGGTTTCACACAGGTATTCGTGTACCGCACTCGCCGTCCTGTTCGGAAGGAAATACACATGATTACAATTTCTGGTCCGTAGCAACATATTGTTTTATCTGACACGTATATTCATCATCGCAAGAAAACGTCATCAGAATCATCATCAGTTGTTTAATCGTAGATGACCCACAGTCAAATCAATGACGGCGCGCACTTAAAAAATGTGTGTAATATTAATATTAATGAGTTGATATTTTCACCCTATCAATCATGGCGTCCATGAATATGGTCACGAAATTCTTAATTTAAATCCGGGTAAATGATAGGTTTTCATTTTGATATTTATTTTTTTTAATTTTGGGTGAATTTGGAAAAAAATCAATGGGATGAATTGTACCTTTATAACAGAAGATTGAAAAATACACATCCGCAAAAATTGTGAAAATTTTGGTTTGTCCCGGAAATGTAATATCATTGTAGTATTGCTGTTTTTTAGATAAACAAAATCAAAAATAGAAAAAAAAATTAATGAATGCATTAAAAATTTAAATTTGGACTAAAACTGTAGCTTTAGTTTAAAATCCCAAATTTGTCCCAAATTCCTTAAAAATAATGCTAAAAAAATTGAGAAATATCAAAATTCTCAGAGAAAATGAGACAAATAAATTGTTTACTGAAAATGACCTATAATTAAGACCAATTTAATTTGCGACTGAGAGGGTTAATTTATTTGCATGTATCTTAGAAGTAACTAGGTGTGATGGGCGAAATAAATTTCATTACTAGGACACGTCGGAGTAGTTACTACTTCAAATCTTCCGGTTAAGATTTAAATTATACACATAAGAAAACAACTTGTTAATTATTATAATGTGTGTCCGTCAAAATATTCAAGGATGACGTATATTATGTACGCGTGGATGCACAACACTCGCACCACTTATTTATGTCCACATCCACTCTTTAGCATCTACATCGTCAGGGAGCAGAGCTTCCACATAAGTCTGTGTGTATCACGTCTCACTATCAATCCGAACAACGCGACTAATTCTATTCGTCGACTGGACGATACAAAATGTTTTTGGTGTGGATAGAGCTATAAAACAAAAATAAATGATACACAAAAATGATATTATTTTCTGAAATATAAAGCCTATTTAGTGATAATGTTATTAATTTACGAAGTACAACAATCTTAACCTTTTTAAAAAAATTATTAATTAAGGGTTACAGTAAAGCAAATCCAAATACATAATACAATGCAATCTGATGAAAAAGTACAACGCTTGATGATCCAATCATTGAGTATATTGTTCATTCAATGAAGCAATCAGAAAACTAACGATTTTTCTTTTGAAGTTTAAATTCAATGAAGCAATCAGAAAACTAACGATTTTTCTTTGGAAGTTTAAATAATAAGTATAAATTCTATGTAAATCAATTACACTTACGGGAGTGTTTCCCGATTAATGAAATTGAAAATTAAGTATCACTCATTATGACAATAGAAAATATAAAGTAGCACACTTAAAAAAAAATAAGGTGGTATTGTATTTTGACATATCAAATGTCGGAAAAGTTTGCCTCGTCTGAGAATCGAACCCACCGAACCGATGCTCTAACAAATAAACTAAATTGCTCTGTTGTGATTGCCGAGTGAAATGATATTGTTTATTGTTTTCAGAACGGACTGTCAATCATCGACGTCGATGGCGTCCCCAAGCACAAGTTCGTGGAGGTTACCGAGGTTGTCGAGGACCACGACAGAGGTACCTGGGCCTCCAAGACAGAGTTCATCCTCTCGTGCATGGGCTACGCCATAGGGATAGGCAACGTGTGGCGCTTCCCCTACCTCTGCTACAGGAACGGAGGGGGTGAGTAGTCTACATTGAGTAGGGCCTTTTTATCTGACAAACTTGACACCTATTTCCAAATTTTGATATTGTCGACCATAGAGATACCGTGAGTACTAACAGTATGGTATCTCTATGTTGTCGCCTGACTCGCCATATACCAATGTTTAACCAAATGAGAGGCTATAGAGGGTATGTACATGTCCATTGTTTTATAACCTCACACTGGAGGACCTGTCCAAATTTTATCCCTTAGTTCCCGATTCCTTTGAAAGGGTTTAAAACGTCGACCTTCTGACGGTTTACGGTTGTAAACTATAAACTACAGGTCTACCTTCTCATTCAATTGGTTTGTAATCGTCCTTATCAATAAAGTGGCCCAGCAATGATAATGATAAGGGTCTATTCACAAATTAAAATCGAAGTGAGGGCTCATGTATGCATTAATTGTTCTAAACAAAAGTAAGGATATAATATTTGAGTTTATATTTTGCCGATTGGTTAATTAAAAAGCAGGTTACACCCAAAAGGCTGACCAAATGCAACATAATAAAATGATTATCCAAAATACTTTTTTTTCACCAATGATGATTCGCGAATAATCTTTGCCGTTGAAGCGCCCTAAAACTACTAACACCAATGATGATTGTCACTAAAACCATCAAGTAATAAACAGCTTATAAATGACTTAGCTTGGTCAGGGATCTGAACGCGCCCCAACACAATAGTTTCTGACCCAGTTATCGTCAATGTATTCATTCGCCTTGAAGGTCAGACGAGCTAGCGAGCTCTGTCGATTACCGACAATTGGTAAATGACTGTATTATCGACTCATCAACCGGAGCCGCGCATGCAGAGACGTCTTGAGCGAGTGCCAGGAGGAAGGACCTAACTACGTCCAAGGGTAATCACTCACTCAGGATCAATTTGTAATGGGTTTGTGACGACAGCGGTTGAAAGATGCATTACGTCAATTATTACAAGTGCACGTTTTATTAACGATTGAAGTAGGTTATTATAGTGCGTACACACGAGACGTGATGTGCGAGGTCATGAGTTCACTTCCTGTGGGCGTGAAAAATATTTAACATACCTTATTTGTATCTTAAAAATCGATAAAAAAATATCGTGGGAAACCTATCAAGGGTGTAATGCATACCGCTCTTCTAGGAGTCGGATCTAGTTATGTTGGAGTCTGGACAATTGTGGAGAGATTTTCCGAGGGTTGTTTGAAGGGGCTATTACCCAAAAAAATAATTTTTACCACATAATTTATAGCATAATACTACAATAAAATGACAATTTAAAAAAATATATCTTGTAACTGTGATTTTACACGAAATTTGCAAAAATTGGCAATTTGGTAAATTTCTTAAATAGGCGTTTACCTTCTTCGTTTTTGTTTATTATAGATACTAGAGTATCGTACCAATCTAATATGTCTCTGTATAACATCGTGTCTTAAAACTGTGCATTAATACTCTCAAACACGCATGCATTCCAAAATCACGTCCCTTCTTGGTAATCAGCCTTTTTTGACAGAACCATTTGTCCAAATTTAAAAAAAATATATATAGAGAGGATTTACAGAAAAGGCTGTAGAGTACGTCAATAATGGCCAATATTGTTTTGGGTCAAAATCCTCCAAGGTCACGGGGCATAAAAACCGTCCCCATGCTTATTTCCTGTGGGAGATTTCTGCCGATGGGACCTAGCAAGAAAAATACTAAGTATGACAATTTTTTACGGGACATGGTGGACCCAATAATGTTTTGTTTATTTCTAAATTCATGACAAGTTAGCCTAAATGAAATATTTTTTGGGGGTTTAGCGGTGGAATACCCCCTTTTAAGCCATACTATCACATTGACTTGTTGCTTACTTATGTTAAACCTAAATTTATTTTAAGAATTTAGAAAAAAAAATAATTAAATCGGTCAATATTTAAACATGGTACGACCAATATTGTGGAAATTGTATGGTGCGTGACGTCACCACCCGTGACGTAGCTGGATGGCTACAGAGCTTCGCTACCGATCGACTCGAGTAAATGCGGCCGCTCACTGCCCGCCTATTCAATACCATCGGGCACAGGACGGGTCAGTTAAAAAGTGTTTGTTCTATGTACAGGGTGTTAGGATTAGCTCCCTTCATTTTCGAGCCTTCATACACAGAAAGTGAACAGAGGAAAAATCTAAAGAAAAAGAAAGAAAAAGAAGCCTGGATAAAACAGTTTAGTGGCAGGAAAGGTGATCTTAAATGGTGTAGTTGTAATGAATGTACATCAATGGATACCGACACAGAGTGCTTATATTGTCACGAATCGGAAAAAATCAAAAATTTGCGTGCTAATTTCGATTGTATTACTATCCATGATGGGTTCGAGCATATTATTAACATTCATTCTCTCAACACTGCTAGGCAACAGTTTTTGTTACTCTCCACGTGTAAAGAACAACGATATATCTAAAGGATTTCAAGTCGCATACGGGAGTACTGTGGACTCTTTGACTAAAAGTGATTCGACTTTAATGATTTCTTTATCATTGTAAGGATTAGAACAGTGTATACATTTGTAACACGATTTTAACCCACGGAATTATATGAAAACCACATTTCTGTATCATAAACCTGATTTTGATTTTGTTGTCCAATACATCCACATTTAAACACTCACGCGTCACACATTAATTATTTATAAAACTAAGAATTATTCAGTATGTTTGCCGTCTCTTTGTATGACTCATTTATCACGAACTTTAAAAACTACTAGAACCTAAAAGAAGCAAAATCCACACTTCAACTATATAGGCATGTTTGTTAACTGAAGTCACTGAGCCATCCGTACTCTTCACATATCTCGACAAACCTTGTAATGCTATTCACTATCACATTAATTAAATTAGTACATAAAACACTAGTTGAGCTGTCACTGTGCTAGAACAAATCTGCGAACACTCCATCCACACAGAATGTCAACCCCTTACTAAATACAACACATGTTCTAACCGAGTGTCTACCCTCGCCCGGCGGGCTCGGTCAGCTCAGCAGGTCCCCATCCACCCGCGTCACATGCCCCCAGGCGCGCGTCAAAACAAACCGTTGTATAGGGTATATGCCTCATCCAAGGTTGCCAAAATGTCTCGCATTCTTATTTTTTGTACACCTTCTTGTATTAAAAAAATACTTCATCCATTGTGATTTAATGCCTTTAAGAGGACACAATGCCTTGAAATCGCATTAACGAGACTCAAGAAAACCTCGGAAAAAACTTTCAGTCAGGATTGACGGTGGCGGGAATCGAAGTAGACCTCCCGAATCATAGCCCTAGACTTTACGCTTGTGCCAACACTACTGGTAATTCAACAACACACTAAGGCCAAAGTAAATTCCCCTATGTCCGTCTGTGCGTGTGTTAATTCTTACACTAAAAACATGATTACACATGATTACAAAACTTCAGGGTGCGCAAAAATTTCTAGGGGCAAAAAGACTTTCTGTTCACTCTATTTGTGGGGGAAATTGTCATGTGAGATTTTATTGTTATAATATGAAAGTATTGTATTTATTCTTGCGAACTTTTCTGTTTCTTCTCACGCTAAAATCCAAACACGACCCCTGATTGACGCAGTTTTACTTTACATTTCCTTAAAAAAGGATCACAGGTCTACTAGAATGTTGTGTGTGTACCTTTGGGTCAGGGTTTGGGGTAGTTGAATAAAAACGGTTCATTTCTGTGTACTCGGTACCTCCAATGAGATTTTATTTCTATTTCGACATTCTATTTCACAAAATTTTTGCTACTCCAGTAGCAGTGCTTGTTTAACATAATGTATAAATATTAAAAATTCGAAATGATTACGAAACTTCAGGGGGCAAAAATTTCTAGTGACAAAAAGACTTTCTGTTCACTCTATTTGTGGGGGAATTTGTCATGTTAGATTTTATTGTTATAATATGAAAGTATTGTTTGTATTTATTCTTTCGATCTTTTCTGTTACTTTTCACGCTAAAAACCTAACACGACCCCTGATTGACGCAGTTTTACTTTACATTTCCTTTAACATTTAAAAAAGGATCACAGGTCTACTAGAATGTTGTGTGTACCTTTGGGTCAGGGTTTGGGGAAGTTGAATAAAAACGGTTCATTTCTGTGTACTCGGTACCTCCAATGAGATTTTATTTATATTTCGACATTCTATTTCACAAAATTTTTGCTACTCCAATAGCAGTGCTTGTTTAACATAATGTATAAATATTAAAAATTCAAAATGATTACGAAACTTCAGGGGGCAAAAAATTTAAGGGGCAAAAATACTGCCTAACTACTTTATTTGTGGGGGTAATTTAACGTGTTAAATTTCATTGTTATAATATGAAAGTATTATATTCATTATTCCGATCTTCCATTAAATTAACTAACATAATATTGTTCTTAAACTACATGCTCATTTAGTTCCCCTCGCCTAATTATGTTTTAAAATTTAATTAAATTCCATCGGATTTTGTGGTCTTCTTGTTTGTATTTTCTTATGAACCAATTCTTTTAGTTGTTGGTTACTAGTTCTTGTTTTCTTCTATATTAATAATTAATTTGATGTTTTCTTATTAAACTGACAACATGATTGTTTGTCTTCTAGGCGCCTTCCTCGTGCCCTACATAATAATGCTCATCTTCTGCGGGATCCCCCTCTTCTTCATGGAGACGGTGCTGGGTCAGTTCAGCTCTACGGGATGCATCACTCTCTTCCGAATAAGCCCACTCTTTAAAGGTAAGAAGCTACACGCCTCATTTAAATAAAATAAAATACTACTGCAATATCAGCACTGAATAATTAGTGGAAATATTTAAAAAAAATCCTGAATATGGTTATTTTCGGTGTCTTCCCACATTGCCGCTTCCCGTAAGGCCATCAACCTTTTTCCCCCAATGCCATCATTTCTACCTGTCGATAAAGACCATGTTACAGGAAGCGTTGTTGGCTAAGGAATTTACTTATTCCCCTAAGGCCAACACCCTGCATTGTATAATTGAATATATACGAACAAGGTTTGTTGGCCTAAGAAGAATTTACTTATTCCCCTAAGGCCAACAAGTGTAACATGGTCTTTGATGGCATTGGGGGGGGGGGGGGGGGGGGAAATGGTTGATGACCTTACGGGAAGCGGCACGGTGGGACGGCTCCGTTATTTTTTCTCGTAAGTTTTTTCGCAAAAATGAATAAGCATTTATAACAATTATTTGTATTGTATTTCACCTAATTTCGAAGTCGTAATAAGGGGCAAGCTCGCTCATACAATAACAAGCCACATTAGTAGGTAGTCATTAAGAGAACGATAAGTATATGATTATGGTGTCAACATGTGCTATGAAAATATTATGAAGAAACAAAAACAGATCTTGAAATTACGGAAAATCGTTTTAATTCCAATCTCTGTACTACACTTTGGTTTGGTTTTATTGCATAATTTTGATTCCTTACACACATGGTGGTCAGGTCATATTTCAAGTAAATCAATCAATAAACAAATTCATTACCCAATACATATTTTATATATTATATACATAACAAATATTCTCTCTGCAGTCTCAGCATTAGTCACATCACTGTATTGAGCCACGAGTAGCACCTTGGAGGCAGTGCATAACTCGATACATAAAATAATATGTTGTGTTTGTTTATTAACTAGGAAAACGCTTAAGTCCCGCCGCGTTGTTGGATGAGCGTAATTGGTGCATTGAGCTGACATGTGTTATGCGAATTTTCTGTTGTTGTGGAAAAATCATTACCAAGTTGAATTTTTTAAATTAAATTAAAAATTAACTTTAATTTTTTAATTTATTAATCGTAATTGTTAAAAAAATCGTAAAATTGCGATTTTTAAAAGAAATAATTTCTCGATTGCGCTCAAATTTAACACTAATATATAAATTCATAAAATTAAGGTTCTGCGAAAAAATCATTACAATCGGATAAAGCATGTAGGTGTTATAAGTCAAAGAATTGTTTTAAAAAAGAAAAAACCCGTAAAATTTCGATTTTTATGATAAATATTTTTTCAATTGCGCTCAAATTTCACAAGAATATCTTAATTCATAAAATAAAGGTTCTGTGCAAAAATCATTAAAATCGAATAAAGCATGTAGGTGTTATAAGTCAAAGAAATTTTTTAAAAAATCGAAAAAAATCGTAAAATTGCGATTTTCATGAGAAATAATTTTTCGATTGCGCTCAAAAACGTGTCAGTTCTAAGTTCAGAAATTTCGAAGGCCTCCTTAAAATTTCATCTCAATCGGAGTATCGGTTTAGCCGGAATCGTGCGGACAAACAAACAAAAATACAAAAAGAAAGAAAAAAAAAACATTCCGGATTTTTTTCTCCAGTGTAGTAGAATGGAATCTTCGCTTCGCTCGCTACGCTCATCCAATAAAGATTCCGGCAATTAAAATTAAAATACTGAACAATACGTACATGCATACTTACATGTGATTTGGTACTGGTCTATAGAGTAGGTTTCTGCTCGTACGTAAAGTTACCACATATTTCAGAAAGGTTGTGTGGCTGATACCTGTTTAGCCTGTGTTGTTTTCTTTGGTATCCATCTTTCGAAAAAGCGGTAAAAGTCAATAGCTAGAAACTTATTTTTAGTTCTCCGAATCTATGTCATACAAGTGACATACCACTTTTCCTAAAAACCTCATTGTAGATTGATTATTGAAACTATATGAATTAATATTTAAACTGTAAAAACTTGCTAGTCGGTAGGATCCTACATCAACAGTATCTCAGTAAAAAAAAATATTATCAGGAAAATGTCTCCACAAGCAAGCAGAATATCAATAATGACTGTGTTTTTCTTGCTAAATCCAAGGTGGAAAAGCTTATGTTATTTATCTTTGTATGTTTTGGTATTAATTAAATGATCATACATTGTTTCCAAATTGTTAATGTCATTCTTTTCTTAGATAAATGAGCAATAATGTTCATAAATAGTATTTTCAACTGTACGTCAGGAATGATGTATTGTCAAAAATTAATATACAACTTTTTTTATAATAATTTATAATTTGGTATGAAGACAAAAATGAAGCACTTATATAAAGTAGTTTTAGCCATGGCCACTACTTAAATAATCGCGAAGGTTTAGCTTTCATTTTCCTCATCCATCATCCGCATGATGATGAGTTGGTTCCAGTCTCATCTGATGATGGATAATGAGGGTAACATCCGAAAAATCGTAATTTGAAAGACCTGGCCTTGGTTAAATTAAATTTAAATTATAATATGTTATATTTTTCCTTTATTTTTATTTTTTATCTTTTAAGTCTCCATATACAAAGACATCAGGTTTGTAATGTTTTGTAAAGAATAGTATGATCTACTTTAAAGTAACTAAATATAAAACAAAAATACTATACAAATTGTCCATACTTTTTTTAAATGTATAATGCATTAAGATGGCAATTCCTGAAAAACAGTCATATTTAGTAAGCCAAAAAAGTTAACGCAGGTTCATAAGTTCATTCTGAGGCCAAATACTGTAATATGAATAGCTTATCGAAGCAATTTCTATTACAGTATTTGCTAAGTCATTGATAATTGCATTGCTGCGTTAAACTTCGGCATTGATATGTTAATGGGCAATGCGACATTCAACCTGTCAGGAGCCCGTCATGTTTTACTACAACATTAGGTGCGTTTGATCCGCCTGCACGTCAGTACTCTGATGACACTGCAATGACATCATTGCTCGTGCACCTGTAGTTTTCTACATCTGATCACTAATAGTAAAACATTCTCTGTGAATAATGAATGCAAGCACCCACTCCGCACGCCTCAGTCACAGATGTTCAAGTGCACTTATAAGCCACACACGTACATTTTAATGAAGTCATGTACTCACGAAATGTAAACACCAAAATAAACTGTACCAATCGGCTACAACAAGCATAAAACTTTTGGTAACAAGTTCCAGACAAAAACATTATTTTTCAATTTCTCTTGGAAAACTTTCAAAGGGTGCAAAATTTGTCCTTCTTCAGGTGTCAAGCTAAGTGTATTTGAGTAAGGACAAGAAAGGTATGTCCTAGGGCTGTTGATATATGCACTGATGTTTGCATGTACCGAGTATAGGCCTATGTATATATCATTCTAAGGCACTGATTCTTGCAGGTGCCGGGTACATAACATGATACGGCACTGATTCTTGCATGTACCGGGTACATATCATTCTAAGGCACTGATTCTTGCAGGTGCCGGGTACGCGATAGTGGTGGTGAACATCATCTGCACGACCTACTACAACGTCATCATCTCCTACCCCATCTACTTCCTGGCCATGTCCATACGACGGGTGCTGCCCTGGGTTGACTGTGACAACTCCTGGAACACCGAGAACTGTGTCAAGGTGAGATCCTTTCCAGGGCGAATCTCAAATAAATAATTTTACTCTTAGTCACATAACTTATTAGGTTAAATTTAAAGCCGACCAAGCCAGCCCTGTAGGCGCCTACACAATCGGCAAAAGCGAACAATGACCAACTAGAGACCGTCATATTTAAAGTATGAAACACCTAATCACCACTAGTTTTAAACTGAAACGACAAACTTGATACAATGTCATTTATAGAATATATTCGTTTACACAAGTTTTAAATTATCTTGTAACATTTCAATGTTGTAATGTTAATGTGCCCTCATTTTCACAACTATATAAATAAATAAAGGATTATTACAATCGATGTAATGTCAAAAAACTTTTCAATAATATATTTTGACGAAGGATTAATAATCTAAAATCAAAAAGTAAACCGTGTGTGCTGGTTTAGATATTGGGTCATAAATGCTACTTTTAGATAAAAGTTCGTCAGAAAACTACTTTTATGTTTCAAATGCAAAAAAATATATATTCTTACTTAGGCTGTCAGGCCTATACTTGAGGGGTGAATGAATACTGGCTGGATGCGAATTTAAAGGAAATATGTGTGACAAACAAACTATTTGGAGCAGAATACATATTGTTATTATTTTATGGAAAAAAGTCACAAATCAATTACAGGTATATTGACATTGAGAAATATTATGTCTATGTCATGGTGTGTAGTCCACTCTTCCAAGCTTGCCCTATAACTTGAATCTTGAAGATTGCTTTTGTATGGTATACAGACCTGATAGACCCATCTGTTGTGTTTCATCTTCAGCTCGGCAGTGTTGACGTCAACCTCTTCAGAAACAACACCAACCAGACGCGGATAGTGAGGACGCCCGCGGACGAGTTCTTCCAGTAAGTTCTGCATGCTTCATTATTATGCATCATAATACCGTTTACAAATTCCTAAGCCAAGAGCTGATGGACTTGAGTCCACATCAGAAGTTAAAAAATCGGAATCGAACCCTGGACTTTCTGCATTGGAAGCAGAGCCTCAAACCACAAGACCAACCATATTGTAAATTTGGTCTAAGTCAATATTTGGACTTGGTGCACATTCCCTAAAAGGGAATGTTCCTTCTATTTTTATCACTCCACTCCATTAAGGAATTCATTCTGAATACGTTTCATAATTTTAAATATAATTTGGACAAGATTTTCATTTATAAAAGTAAGCTGACAGTTTCACCAATAATAATGGTAGGATAAACGAACCATTACGTAAATCAGTTTTTATAAATAAATTAAATTCACGTGGCAGCTAGTCAAGAGATTTACGATGCAAACGTCAACTGAAACTATTACATTTCTCATTACGCAATGGTGGTCTACGTTGCCCTTGAAGAAAAACAATATATAATACATCTTGTCCGTGTAATACGATTTTGACAGTAGGATGTGGTTTTTGTCGTTATACGTGTAAAAAGTAACTAGAAAACGCTCAGTTGGACGCGTTGATAAGCGAGCACGTGCTATAGCTAGACCCACATTGCACATTTTTTTAAATTTTAAAATTTGCAACGTTCGCTGTCCACAGGGCCATGTTTCCAATATTATTTATTATTGCCAAGGTATTTGGGTAAACCCGTGTGTAAACCTTTACTTTGTGGATAAAATCCACCGCCATCTAGAGGACCTTGACTCCTTGGGAAAACTATTTAAACTCTTTGGTGACAAATAATACACTCTTCCTCGAAAGTATTTTGATTACTTCTAGGTGGCAGTGCATTAGAAACTTCGCGCGTCTTTTCGTTGCCATGGCAACGTTACTTTTGTTATAATGTAATTTCCATTTACACTACTTATCGGATAAAAATAAAATTAACATATTCTAAACCGGACGTACATTCTAAATGATTTGGACACCTCAGATTTTGTCGCCGTTTAGTTTGAAAAAAAAACTTTCGATTAACTTTAATGTAACTTTTTAACTTTTTGAACGATTTTGCCACAAAACTAATGGCATTCAATCGAGAACAAAGCTTGCGGATGGTCAAAATTTCAACTCGATCCGAGCCTCCGTTCGAACGTTATGGCGAAACATACAAACAAACAAACAAACAAACAAAAAAAAAAAAAAAAAACAGTGACTAATTTTTCCGGCAGAGTCAAATGGAAACGCTCGCTTCACTCGCTTAATGAAGCTCGAAAATTTTCTACAACCACCTATAATTTCGATGCGTTGCAGTGTGTTTGAGGTTCAATAGTACTACAAAGTTGTTTGTTAATATTTAATACAATCCAGAAATTACAAAATACATATTTCTGGATTGTATTAAATATTAACAATTCCACCTACGGGAGTTTTCCCGACTATCCAAATCGAGAAAAATTGTTGTTTGTGTTGAGATTGCGTAATTGTACAACTAAAACACAAAAATTGTGACATTCGTCTAAATTTTGTTTCATCAACTAAGGAAGACGTTAAATTGTTAACTGTTTGCATCATTACCATAATAATTGTAATTATACAATGTCTATTATTGCCAACTTTTGGAACACTGACCCTCTTTTCAAGAATTTTTTTTATATTTTGTAAATAAACCTCAATTGAAACAGGACATAACAGGGATATATATATTTTTTATCGTATTTGTTATCCGTTATAATTTGAAATATTTTCTATACAAGTCAGTACAACTGAACTGCAGATCCATGTTTTGGAGTTATATTAGGTATTTATGCTTCAATGAGGTTGTTTGTTGTTTTTGAAGAATTTGTAATTCTGTGATAACTTGTATCAGGCTACAGAGGGACATACATGGCCTACGTTAGCCTTCCTGCCCTATGGGCAGTCAATTTTTTTTTAACTAAACGTACACTTAGGCCTACGTAATTTTATCACATTGCATTCTTCCGATCCTGCGGTACTGCGGTACATTTGGTACTGTAAAATGTATGTGTGAAATTATGTGTGCAGCAACGGCATCCTGGAGATCTCGGAAGGTATCGGAACAATGGGCGGCCTGGTCTGGCCCCTGGTTCTCTGTGACATCATCAGCTGGCTCATCATACTGGCGTGCATTGTGAACGGCGTGCGATCTATCGGCAAGGTCGTGTACTTCACAGCGACATTCCCCTTCGTCATCCTGTTCGTCCTTCTCATCAGAGGACTCACTCTTCCAGGAGCCATGGACGGGGTGCTGTTCTACATCCTGCCCCAGTGGGACAAACTCACAGATCTCAAGGTAAACAACATAATATTATTTATGTCGTGATGTCAATACTGGAGCCCCACGTTGGGCGCCAGGAGTCGTTTCGAATAAACTGTTAATAACATCGTTATCAATATCATATTTCATGTAATCGTTTATTAAGTATCAATCTGTGAGATCAAGTAAGCGTTATCGTCAATTAATTATTTGATTTTGAATACAAAATTCGTGAAATCTCCATAATTTACTCGAATTCGGTGAACTTCGGGAATATATTTCAAGTGTACAGAATTTGTTTATAGGATATTAACGTTAACATCAATATGAACACACAGATTAATTTCATTACCGTAAGACAAACGCGTTGATGAAGATTTCCTGAATTGAAGTCTATGTTTTGGATTTGCCTTTTTTCTTGACGTTTTAAGGCTTTTTTGCAATTAGGTTGGGATATCAAGAGATTTAGTAATAACATCACCAACCGTTCAACTGCAATTATCAACACCTAAGATCGTGCATTTTCAGCTCTGCTCAACATAGCAAACACTATTGAATACCATTTAATTTACTATTCACTAACAATTTATTAAAAGTTACACACAAGTAAAACAAGTATAGTCACTGTTTTGGGGTGTGTTAGACGCGTCCAGCTGTAACCTTTGCTTATACCACCAACCGACTAGTCTATCCTTCTTCTTCCCCTCCACTGCGAAGCATACTTTTACTTACTACCCCTCTGTCACAAACTTGCAGTAGAGGGGTGTCATTAGTACAAACAAAGTATCAAAATTGTTTAGAAATACCCATTTTCATGGATTAGTTAGTTAGTTTTTTGTTTGTTTTTTGCTTTTATTTTATTTTTTACGTTAGTTTTACTTAGTTTCAGAATTAACTTTACTGTTTTGTTTACTCACACCTCAAAACGAAGATGAAAAATAACATCCTGAAACGGAATGTGTTGTAAAGTCCTGGATGGTGCGGCTACAACTATTTATGAAAGCCGCACAGACATACTATACATGGGATGATTCAATTGAATGTGTTTGCAGGTATGGGCCGACGCAGCTGTACAGATCTTCTTCTCGCTTGGTCCAGGATGGGGAGGCATCGTCAACATGTCCAGCTACAACAAATTCCGAAACAACACGAAATGGTGAGCATCTAGCCAATACACCACCGTCAGTGTTATTAGTAGCCTATGCTTGTTTATCACCCCTTTGGTACATGGGCGCCATGGATCATTTCCAGGCACTGGAGTAGGAACCGGGGGAGGGCATGGGGGGGCAAGTCCACTTTTAGAGTTTTTATATCGCAGATAGTTGTTGTAACACATCGTTTAGAGAGTCCGAGTGCAGGAAGATAAGTTTTAGTTTTTGAGTTATTAATAAGTTATTTCAAAACTGTCTCTATTATTGTGCATAACATACTTTTATGCGCATGATGGTTTAGTTGGTCAATCAAATTGAAATTTTAAAAACCACTTAAGTGTTTATCTTTCATAAACAAAACGGTAATCCCTTGAGTTTCCATTTATCATTTAAAACATGACGAAATAACTGTTGTATGGTCAAAGGTTACATTTTCTTTGCCTTCGGCAACAGAGCTTCCAGCGGCTTTGGCTTTACCCCAGACCCCAGCTACCACCCACGGAATCTACTAGTAAATTTGACCCCACCCTTCCTAACTTTCAAGACGTTCCTCGGCGCCTATTTCCAGGGCATGACTCGTGTAATAACGTGCCTAAATATATAAGTTTAAGTTATACTTTCAATATGCAGCTGTAGGGTTTACATTGTTTCGGCGTGAAAATATTAATTTTTGAAAATGTTCTATGGCTTCATCCAACGTACCAGGTAATATTACTGCATCACTTGCAAGGTTAACATTCATTTTGGCTTCACGGCAGGGTCTGACCATATATTCTATTGATGAGCTCTCTTTACCTCCAAAATCTATCTCCCAAGAGAAAACTAAATAATATATTATCTTTTGAGTGAACCAACTTCGCGGATAAATATAACCTGGTATCAGAATTTACTTCCAGCTTCACCTAACTATACCTGTTTAGAAATATCTTGTAGTTTTTTTCGCGTTGCTTTAGGTTCTCTTTCTCCAGAATTCTTCTGAAAGTACTAAAGTCGTAATGAATGTTGTTACAGCATTCATTGGCAGGTACAAGTGTTGTGTACTCTGAGGTTGTGTCAATTCTTCGACCTCTTCTCCACCAAAATCCATCACGTTCTTGCATGCAAAAGAGACATGTCTATTCTATGACCAGAAAGTAATCAACTGCACCAATATATTTTGTTTCAGGGACTCCATCATGGTCCCCGTGATCAACGTGGCGACGAGCATCCTGGCCGGGTTCGTGGTCTTCTCTGTGCTCGGCTACATGTCCCACCAGACGGGGGTGCCCGTTGCCACGGTCGCAACGGGAGGTGCGTAACTATCTGAAGCATACACATACATTTATTATAAAAGATAAGTTAGGGGTATAAACAACTTTCGTTTCAGTTAAATTGTTGCTATCCTCCGAAGCATCAGAGATAATAATGGGCGAATTTCACGAGTCTTCAACAGGCTGTTTTCACCTTCATTTACAACCACTTATCTCAATAAATAGAAACTTTTCATTGCATTATACCTGCCATATAATATTATCCTAGATAATTTTCAAATTTTGTATGCATTAATTTGAATGTGCCTATAAGCCCGTATGTCTATGAGCTGATTTTAGAGGTCTTTAATCTGTCGTTCGAAGTTTATTACATACCTGTTAAATATGTTATATTTTCTAATAATTATCAAAAATTACAATAATGGTTTGGGAATTGGGAGGAATACATTTACATTACAATGACAAAGATATAAATCACCTCAACCTTGGTTATTTCTCTCCAGGTCCCGGATTGGCCTTCGTGACTTACCCAGAAGCCATCACGATGCTGCCCTTCCCTCATCTCTGGGCCATCCTGTTCTTCTTCATGCTGTACCTGCTGGGGATGGATAGTGTGGTAAGTTATCACCTAGACCACTACGGAAAACGCCACAATAATCACTATGCGAAAACAAATCTTCAAATTGCTTTTGGACACGAAATATAACTTTAATAGTTTGCATTATTCTGATCTTTCTTACGTATACGGAAATATATTTGAGTCTGTCGCAAAAAGAATAAACAAAGCAAATATCTGATTTTCGGTTCAACGCAAGCCATGGTTTAATTTAGGAAAGCAACACATGGCACCGAGATTCCGCATTTTCATTCATATATCCTTGTGGAACAATGCGCATTTCAAACTGGCTTAGTTTTGTATGTACACCCTCGACCAGAAATAAATTAAGAACTGGGCATAGTAGATAGAGATACAACTAGACACCTTGATTTTACTTGCGGTCAATAGTGTAGAAGTACTGCTTGTATAGTACTGCATGTCCAAGTGAATACCATTTAAAAATTGTTACTATCAACAAAACCTTTTTCATACAAGATCTATAATTTGTGAAATTGGTTGTAATCTCGAAAATGGTCGAATTCACATTTTATTTTTTAAATCTGTTCATTTTATTTATTTTTCTTTGATACGAATCAAGGGAGTGGCTCTGCGCCCATAATATGTGAATTGATTCTGAGAGCAGTTAACTATTTCTACACGTGAGAGTCTTCAAGCTTTCTCTGCACTGTAAAAGTCATTTTTTATTTTAGAAAATATCATGTTAATGAAATTTTTTACTGCTGTGTCAGGTAGTCATACGAAACGAAAACACGATATAGTTCAATGCAGCGGATTGAGTTAAAAACTGTTAGATATTCTACCCCCTACACTCTACCTACAGGTGCAATACCCTTTTATTATCACATTTTATATTAGTTGTGACCAATACCATACCATCATTGTTAACCCTTTTCTAGCTATTGTTTACCATCATTTGGTCACCCTTTACTATCTATTGTTCACTATCATTTGTTCACAATTTGCTCTCTTCTTTTATATTATTTGTTAATTTATTTCTATTATATTTTATAAGGTGGTTTTAAGAGGTATAACTTAGGCATAGTAAGTTACTTTGTGACAGGCCTCACGGTCCTTCCTAACTTTCTGTGGAATTGTGCATCTTAAATTTCGATTATTTGTTACAAGTTCAAAATAATAAATCAATAAGAATATTCGCTAACTTTCCATGATATGTTTTCTTGCAGTTCGTGCAGATCGAGGCCATCATCTCCAGCGTCACTGACGAGTTCGAGGTTCTGCGTCGCAGGAAGAGACTGGTCACCGTGGGGGCCTGCTTCGTCATGTTCCTCGGATCTCTCTTCTGTGTCACCAAACGTAAGTCTCCCCCATCCCCATGTCCTACACATTTCTGCGACGTAATCACGAGTATTTTCATTTTAAGTCTACAAGCCAAATAATTATTTGCACTATTTTCTCGTACCTCGTAGATTAATTTACATCTTTAAAATTCAGTACCCTAGTAGCACACGGAAATTTAGTTTATCCATGGCCCATGACCGTCGCGCCATGCCATGGCAAAATTGCAAGGGCCATACAAGAACCATGCACGATCATGACTAGTTAAGCATGGTTATTGCTAGGCCCATTGACGATTTGCCACGGAATGGATTTAGGTATATGGTTGACACATGGCCCATGCATGATGCACCACACGGCAGGGACAGTGGCCATGGCAACCACCTGGCACATAACGAAGCGCCACAGCCCGGCTAGTTGAGCATGGAAATCACATGGCACATACACGACGCGCCACAGCCCGGCTAGTAGAGCATGGCAATCACATGGCACATACACGACGCGCCACAGCCTGGTTAGTGGTGCATGGCAATCGCATGGCACATACACGACGCGCCTCAGTCTGGTTAGTGGTGCATGGCAATCGCATGGCAAATACACGACGCGCCTCAGTCTGGCCAGTAGTGCTTGGCAACCACCTGGCGCATAGACGGTGTGCCACAGCCTGGCTAGTAAGGCATGGCAATCACATGGCACATAGATAATGTGCCACAGCCTGGCTAGTAATGCATAGTTATCTCATGCACATATACGACGCGCCACAGCTGGCCAGTAGTGCATGGTAATTACATGGCCATAACGACACGCCACCACCCGGCCAGTGTGAATGGCAGCCACATGGCACATACACTATGCGCCACAGCCTGGCCAGTAGTTCATGGCAATCGCAAGGCACATTCCAAACGCGCCACAGCTTAATCGATCGATAGTGGCGCTATCTCTACCGCATTAGAGAAATATTCATTAATAATTACAATAATGTATTTATTGCCTCCATTAATTATTATTGTTAGCTAAGCTTGTATACACACGGTGCGTAATTTTCGGGTTAATATTTTTCTGTTGCAATATAAAGCATAGAATTCATACTACAATCTCTGTAAGTATGAAACCAAGTTAGCACGTACGTGCACCTTCTACACTTGATTTTGATGGTCTTGATACTTAGAAAAATGTTTAGTACTCTGGTATCTCTTCCCTGAGGAGAATCAATAAGAGTCTTTTCTTACCTCAGTACATTTGCTCCATACATGACAAGGGTGTCAGGGGTATTATCGTACATTTGCGCCACGCATGGCAAGCTCCATGGGCAGTACCACGCTAACCATGCAAGTGCCATGTTTAAAAGTCATCCAAGAAAATTGATTGTACTCGCGGCCAAAACGTTGCATGGCCCATCGACGAATGTTGGGCATGGCCCATGCGCGATCAACGTGCATGGCCCGTGCGCGATTACCACGCATTTTAATGAAAAGTAGGCATGGGTATTTTACGCTTACCATGCATGTGCCATGTTTAAAGTCGTCCATGGGTTTTGGTTGTACTCGCGGCCAAAAACGTTTGCATGGCCCATCCACGAGTGTTGGGCATGGCCCAAGCGCGATCAACGTGCATGGGCCTTGCGCGCTAAACGTGCATGGGCGTTGCGCGATTAGCACGCATGATGCAGAAAAGTAGGCATGGGTAACTTAAGCTAACCATGCATGTGCCATGTTTAAAAATCGTCCATGGTTTTGGTTGTACTCGCGGCCAAAACGTTGCATGGCCCATGGACGAGAGTAGGACATGGCCCATGCGCGACTTTCACGCATGGTACTGACAAGTATGAGTACCTTGTGTCCTGCATGGCTAATTGGCGCTAACCATGCAAGTGCCATGTTTAAAAACCATCGATGGTTTTGGTTGGACTCGCGGCCAAAACGTTTGCATGGCCCATCTACGAGTGTTGGCATGGCCCATGCGCGGACGTTAGATAATCGTCCATGGCCCATGCATGGCACTTAACGGTGTGCTACTAGGGTAGGCATACTCCGCATACAGGACTGTCCGCCTACTTATGTCATAATATTGTATGCATATTTTGACATAATATAACTTTTCAAAGGAGCGATGCCATGTTTTATTTTAATTGTGGGCGATTATTTATCTTATGTTGAAATAAGATAGTTTGGCTATGGGGACTCGTGCCCAGTTCAGCTAGTTCCTCAGCCTGTCACCGCGCCACCGTACGGTACGCCTGCAGACTGGCAGACGACAAGCCCGCAATACACGAGTCCCCTACCTCTCCTAGTAGTTCCTCAGCCTGTCACCGCGCCACCGTACGGTACGCCTGCAGACTGGCAGCCGACAAGCCCGCAATACACGTATTCACAGCTCCTAGTAGTGAACATGACATTTCCCGATACATCTCGAGTAATGACAATTTCATATAGATATTGATGAAGAATCTGGTAAAATAAAATGTTCCGAACCATGATAAATTTATTTCTCGTTAATGAGCACCATAATTACGCTTAGTTTCAACCTCGTTACTTCCCTCTAACGCCAGTGTTCTTGCAACTGCCTCTACAGGGCGGTATGTACGTCCTGCAACTCCTCGACTGGTACTGCGCCTCCATCTCCGTCATCCTCATCTGCACGGTCGAAGTGTTCATCGTCGGCTGGATCTACGGCTGTGACAACTTCATCAGAGACATCGAGTTCATGATCCAGCAGAGCGTTCACTGGTCGTGGAAGATCTGTTGGAAGTACATCACGCCGATCATATTAACAGTGAGTCTACTTCATAAAACGCGAGTTGCTTCGTTTGTAGGTCAAACGTCATTGGGGGACGAGGCAATGTTTTTTATTGGTGGTGGTGGTGGGGGGGGGGGGGAGTGTCAATATTTGCTTTCTTCTATTTATACTACTAAATATTTCGTTGACTCAACTTTAAAAATTGTAAAATTAGGAAACTTTCAATTTTATTTTAGGTCATAAAGTTTCAATAAAATCATCTCAATAGAAATTGTGATAATAAAGGTATGAATAATATCATTAATTTAAAAAATATCAACAACAAACCATACTTAGATTTCAAACATATTTGCGGGACCGTTCAAAATATAATTCTCTGATATAGGTTTACAGCATCTTTAATGCAAAATACGATTTTTGTATTTCATTAATTAATCTTAAAACTTGTTTTACCATCAAGAAAATCCTTTAGAATCTTTTAAGTTATTTTCAAAAATTAGTTATAGGTATCCTTTAGTTTAGGCATACCAGCTTCAATTCCTTTTATTTCTTATGCTCAAGTTTATTGACACAATGTAATTATTTACATATTATAACACATCATTTTGTTTTTCAGTTCATCTTCGTGACGACGATAGCATTCAACACCCACGTCTCTTACAACGGCATCGCGTACCCGGCCTGGTCGCAGATACTAGGGTGGGGCACCTCCATCTCGTCCATGATGTGGATACCGATCTACATGGTGTACAAGCTAGCCAAGACTCCTGGATCACTGTGGCAGGTAGGTGTTGCGGGCGTTACTTTTTATAATGGGAGGGGGGGGGGGGGGGGGGGAGTGCATAAAATTAACTAGGGTAACTAGGGCACCGTTTGAGGGGTCGGGGTCAATCATACAAAATTAAGGCGATACTGGAAATGTTGTGTAAATCTTTAAAAAAAGACACAATTCACGATGAACGCTTTACGAGTAACTGAATTTTGTGCAATTGAAAAAATGAACAAAACTGAGAAAATAAGAAAAATCTGTTCTTTGAGATTTTTGGGCAGAACTTTATATGGGCAGAAAGTATTGTTTTGGGGGAAACAAAAACAAAAAATTCAAATTTGTATATTTTGTAATATTGTCCTACAGCGTATTGCGACAACTGTGCGCCCCAGCGCCGCATGGGGTCCGGCAGAACTGGAGCATCGCCTAGCCTGGGAAAAGCTCAAGGAGGAGCAGAAAGCAGGCTCTTCCACCGACCGAGCGAGGTATTAACTCAACCCTTCAACCAACGCGATACTACAGTGATATATAAGAAAACATTTTAGCCGGTACGTTTTGATATCAATATGACATTTGAAAACGAAAATAACTATTTTAGTGATCATCTGTACCAAAGACTTTTAGAATCCGTGTTTTAATTTCAAGTAATCGTGAAGACAATCAAGTGTTTAAATAGTGGAAGAAAGTTATAATGAAGTTCGTTTTATAAAATATATTTTTGTGAATGACAATTAATGAATGTGTTTTCTGCGAATTATCAAAATGAAGCAAATTCAAATTTTAGCACTGTTCGACGAAAATCGTATTAGTATTTTATAGTACAACTATTTTATATCTTATACAACTAAAAATAATTAAGTATTATTATCCTGTAATGAAAAGAGTCTAAATAAGAAAATAGAATATGGATACTTAATTATTATATTTTGTGAATGAAACGAAATTAAGTTTACGAAATTACGCAATTGTTGATTTTGAATGGAAAGAATAAATACAAATATTAAAAGAAAAAATATGTTTTAGTTTACCTGCAAGTTTTGAGTTCAATATACATAATTAATTCTTTCTTGCTCTCTTGAAATTACACTCTTGCAGTGTTACCTTCTTGTTACTGAACTAATCTTTTATACTGAGGTTATTTTAATGGGCACTTACGATGTTCATTAGAATAATATTTTAATAATATGTTTACTTTATTATTATTAGCAATGATAAAATAGTAATTATATTTTCTTAACGTGCACACTAAGAATTAATGCAAAGTTATCGAAATTTATGACAAAATGTGATGATAAATACAATAATTTAAACAATAAACATTTAATTGATAAAAAAGAGTGTCAATAAAGAGTGTGTGCATGTATGTAGACTCGTTGTAAAGGTGAGTGACCAAGTAATGAGTATGCCCAACTGTATGTTTGAGCATGTACAAGACGGTATAGTCACGTTTTATGTCATGATATTCAGTGTGGTGGGTATCTACAAGTTGTTTCAACACTAAATATATCTCCTTGTGAAGCTAGCAACCACTAGTTGCCCTACAAGTCAAGCCTCCCGCCAAGCAGCAAAGAGTTATCGACTCACCAGCCGACTTCAGTATAGTGTACAGAAGCCTCACAGTGCTGCCGCTAGGTTGGGCGACTGGGTGATCGCCGTCATCGCCGTCTAGCCCAGTGTCTTCCTGGCGGACACACCTGGAACCTAATGTGGAAGCATTGCTTGAACTAATCTGTAGTGTAGGTGTAGGAAAACTTATCACTCACTAGTCACTACAGAGTTGAATTTAGGCTTAGTCCCGGGGGGGGGCTTCACCCCCCTTCCTCGGGAATTTACGTTTCTCACCCCCCTGCCGAAAAAAATAACAATAAGCACTAGCCACTAGTAGTACGTTTTTAGTACAACTGGTACAGTATTTTTCAATATACGCCTATATTCAGAAAATGAATAATGAATTCAATGTATATCAATATTGTAATTCAATGTATATTCAATGTATACACATGATAATCATAAAATCAAATAACCGTATAAAAGTTGAGACACAATGTTTTTTGTTTCTAGTATCTTTCAATTTACTTTTTCCCCCAAATCCCCGTACTTGGTCCCTATATAATATGTAACCCCCCCCCCCTCCTCCCCCCCGGATGAAAAGCCTGAATTCAACACGGCTTCTCAGTAGGTGTCTGAATTAGTATTTGAACACATACTCCGAAACAGTATTGTTTCAGTTGGGACTGTGCAAAATTTGAATACTTTTTTTACCTGTTACGACTAAAATATTACGTTTATCACATTTCCTTAAAAAAAACTATTAGTAGCGCGTAGCTAGAGCAGCCACTGCCAGGACCCTTGGGTAGTCATCTCAGAACCTCCCCCCCCCCCTACCCAGCCCCCATCACAATTTACACATATCAATGTAATATGTACGCCTTTAAACAATCTGTGAGCTGTAATAAACAATTCAAATGTAAAGCATGGTTTAGTCCCGTTGTGCCGATGTGTATAAAGTATAAACGCGAGCTGTTACAGCATAGCTGGATGAAGAAAAGAAAAGAACCCAACATTACCCAACATAAGCAAAGTATTTAAAAACTATTTGAAGTAATTTATTTATTTATTATTTTTATTTATTTATTTAACGTCTATCCTATTCAGTTATAAAAACTGATTTACAAAGGAGGACAACTAAATAAATCTAATTACATAGATGCAGAAACAACAATAAACTACATTTTCGTAAATATTTGAAATAGTAGCATTACAACAACAATGCATTTAAACACAACAATTTTTGTAACAAATAAAAAAATATATTGTATGTATTTAATGAATGAATCAAATATAAAAAAGGGTGTAGAATGAAAAGAAAAGAAAGGAAAGGAAAAAACAAAAGGAAAAAGAAAGAAAAGACAACAAAAAAAACAAAAGAAAAAAAGTTTTATTGACGATCCCACCCAAACGAATATGAGGTTTGCCAAAATCAGGAACAGAAAATCAGGGGAGTAAAATAAAAAAAATTCAAAAAACATCGGTAAAAGCATAAAGATCCTCCCCTTCCCCCCCCCCCCCTATACATACTCCGCAAGTTATTCCTCAAAAAGGTCTGTCTTAAGTTGAATCGTGTTTAAAACAAAAATTATATATATTGGGAGCGGATGCAGCCAGCCGCCAGTTCATCCTATTCAACCCACATTTTCTCGAAAGAACAAAAAGCACGCACTCATCGAGTCGCAAAACGTGTTTTCTTTGTCGGGAATGTGCGTTGAACAGTTTTGAACAGTGGCATCACTTTTCTGACCCTGCCTCTCTCCATTTGTGTGTGTATGTCCCGTCACAGAAAGTTTTTGGTGATCCCGGAGAAAAGGGGAGTTGCTACCCGCCAGAAAGTTAAAAAATTGTGACCCGGCACCTCCCCCTTTTCAATAAAACAGAACAGACTAACCCTTTTGGGAACCAAGCCCAGGGGCGTAGGAACGGGGGGGGGTGGGGGGAAACTCCCCCCCCCCCCCCCCTTGTATAAATTTACCCCCCCCCCCCGAGTGTTTTTCTAACGTATAAATTTTTGGGGGTTTTTTTTTATTTTTTTCACAGTCGGGCTTGCAAAAAAAATGGGAAGGGTTTTTTTTTTAACATTTTTTTAAAAAAGATTCAGTAAAAGACGCGATTTGCGGAACAGACTGCCCTCTGATTTTAGACTTTATTATTATATATTTTTTTGTGCAATGTTTCACTCCCCAAACAACTGTCACCGATTTTAGTCAGGTAATCAATTTTTTAATGCAATATTAGCTTTAAAAAGTAACCCTTATTCATAATTAAATTCGCCTGAAAACGTGTTTTAGGCCACCTATCAAGGGCACCTTTTGAAAAAATCTCGCCTACGGCGAAAAAGCTTCCGACGGCTGGGGCTTCGCCCCAGACCCCGGTTTGCCCACCCAGCCTCGTAGTCAACTTGAGTGTGACCCCTCCACTAATAAAATAGTTCCTACGCCACTGACCAAGCCCGATGTCATAATTAAATAGCTTCGCTCCCTTTTTTGGGTTAAACTTTTCCTTCTTCTCGTCGTAACCCACCCTATTCCTACGCAACAGAAAACACATACTACATAGGACACCTATATTATACAGATGTACAACTGTAACAACTAAGTGCAGGTTAGGCTTTACAAGTGCATCTATATCATCATAAAATGGGTTAAGAAATATTCGGATTGGAAATTAAGAAAACCACGCGCATGGCAATTTCCTAGGTCAGCGGTGCGCGGCGTAATAACGGGGATGTTTGTTCGCACGATTCCGCGGTCCGATACTCTGATCTTAGCGAAATTTTCAGGAAACTTTCAAAATCTGAGCTTAAAGGGGTATATCCATCTTATCCAACCGCCCATAAGAAAACATCGACAAAATGAGGTTTAATATTTAACTTCTGAATTGTCTCCACCTACGGGAGTGTTTCCCGACTAACCATTTCGAGGGGAAAAAATTGGTTTATCGTTCAACCTAACGCCTGAATTATTAGACAGTTCAATGTTGCATTAAAAATAACTTGATTTCATGGAAAAAGTATATTCATTGTAAACGATGTTTTGTTTTATTTTATTATCTCTGCACAATGTGATTTATCATTGAATTCAAGGAATATTTTGAATGAAACATCGAAAAGTCTAATTCATGGTTTCGTGCAATTTTTTAATTTTCCCAATATATTCGTTGATCGATAGATGTAGCTTACTCATTAAACTAAACATTCATCAAGGAAGTCGCCATCTCGTTCTCCGCCACGGGTAATCCTGACAGAAGTTTGTAACAGTTTTTTTTTTAAGTTTGTTAAACTTTCCATACCATTAGTATATATGTTCCATCCATAGATATTAAACACCTATAGAAGGCTATATCCGCAGTCTCCAATACGTCAGCACAGACGCGAGCGTAATAAATTGAAGCGCCAATTTTGCCATAATCAAAATGGCGATTTGGCATATTAATTACTGGTTTTTTAATGCAATATAGTATTTTACTCGATTGTTTGATATGTTTTTAGCTTGTGCAGCATGGGAATGTACAAACAGAAACAATAAGAAAAAAGAAAACCTGACGGCAATCTTGAGAACTATTTGGTCTACAAATCGCTCCCATTTACTTAACATGCAAACTGCCATATTAAAGATGGCTTCAAATTGTCACGGAAGTGGATTAATGACTGCGGATCTAGCCTACTATAGGTGTTTAATATCTATGGTTCCATCCATACCATAGATACCCAACCATATCCTGAACAAATGATCGGACTTCGAAGTTGTCCGTGAGCAGTGAATAGGTTTCCTATCATAAAAATATATTCAAACGATGTTGCATTCGATAATACGTCGCCATTGTATTGTAGGAAATGGAGTTTCATATTATCCGTATCTGCAATGTGTGATTGAGTTACTGTAATATAATATTTTTGTTGTTATAACAATCACGTTTAGTATTTTAAGATTATATGAATGATAAGGAAACTTGGAGCCCGGCACGATAAGGGCTCATATCAGCTGTACTAACCCGGGACAGAAATTGCAATCATGACTTAAGAGACTGCAAGTTGTGCATGTACGGGTCATAAACGAGAACACACTATCATCGTGGAATGTACAACACAGCGAGATGTGGCTTGTATTCATCAAGCAAAATATATCTTTCTTTCTAGAAATAACATCAAATTTTGATATATTTTAGTTACTGATTTATTTAACCCCTTATAGGTTACAAGTAAGTATATTTACCACCACTTTCCAAATCTACACAATTAAATCTGCCAGTTTCTCATACTTTTAACCCTGGTAAAAAGCTGCTTTGTTTTGTTCGGAATTGATAGAATTTTTCCTTGTTAATCTAATGATTAGAAGGATTTTTGTAGTGGTTAAAATATTAAATTGTCTGCAAAAAAAAGTACAAAAATATACAAATTTCCGGGATGTCCCGGATATTTTGTTTGCCTTTAGTAGATACAATTTGAACATGTACAATAATTGGGGAAAAATGAATATTGCAAAAATCTTATCTTAAAAATCTAAATCCTATTTTTGAAAACCACCTCAAATTTGCATTTTTAAAACTTTCATGTCAATTTGGAATCCAAAATCAGAATTTTATTCCCAAAAGATTATGGAAAAATCATTTAACTGACTTTCAAAGGTAAGCGGTAAAAATAAACTGGGTTTCAAAATAATAATCTTAATTTTATTGAACAAATACGTTAAAAGTGGAATAACTATGATAACATTATTAAAAAATGTATTTTGAAAACAGGAATTTAAGTAAATCTCGAAAATATTTGGTTGAATTAAAATTAATAAAACATAAAACAGTAAAATATAAAATAATTGGAAATTATGAATTAGCAAGCTAAAAGAAAGGGATTAGGTAAGGAAAATAGAAAAGAGAAGGAAGTTAATTAATGTGTGTGCCTAGTTTATTTGTTATTATTGTAAACCGACAGATTGACGAAGAAGGAAGGATACAATAATAAAATCTCCAGCATAAAGTCTCTTTGAATATATTTTTCGTGGGAAACCTGCCCAGGGTGCGACTGCAATGCATGCCCCTCTTCAGGTGTCTAAGGGATGTCC
>JAMZAV010006609.1:0-45703 GCA_024449915.1 Sweltsa coloradensis
TTCATTTTCCATAATAGTGGATTACCACCATGTTTTATTCTCTCCAATGGATGGAACGTAAGGGAAGACGAGGGTGGTTAATAGGAAGGAGTGAGGATGTTAGATAGGATGGGTTAAACTGAGTGGGAACGGAGGAGTGCTCGTTGCAAAGAGGGCCGGCAAGTGTGGAGACGAAAAAAGTGAAAGAAGAAAATAAATATGAGTAAGGCTGTGTGAATGAAGAAATTGATTGGATATTGCTAAACGTCTCATGTTTATGCAACTTGGCTAATCGAGACGAAGGGAGGGACGTAAGGGATGTTCGCGGGGGGACAAGGGGTGGACAGGCCTGTGCTGGTCCGAACCAGCCACAAGCTTATGGGGAGGGCAGGGGTTCCCCCACATCGTGGTCGTCTCCGTCTATGTCATCATCCGTCCATGTTGTCATTGTCGTCGCCATCGGGAAGGTAGTCAATAAGAAGGGGTTCCCCGACGACGACCCAGAGCTCGCCATTAGTTTCAGGGAGAAGAACTCCCCTTATCACGGGCCAAACCACGAGAAGGTTGCTAGTTGGAATTTGAAGGCCCGATATATTTGTAGACAGCCAAATCGGGAAAAGGTATACATGCTAAAGTTGTCATATGTAGTAAATGCCAAATTACCAAATCATAATCATAATCTGGAAAACGTTGCCAACGTCGTCATAATGAAAAGCCAGTCAACATGCTTCATGGATTTTATTTATTTTTTATTTTTTTTGAACTGTTGTTTACTCCCGAAGACAATAACAATTGTTCCAATGAAACCAGTGAAATGATTTCCAACTTGTATTCAATTGACTTTGAAACAATTGTTACCGAGGAAGAACGTGCCGGAACGGTAGACAACAACTCCATGTGCCATGTAAGCGATTCAAGTGTCGACGACGTCAGGGTTGTTCACTCCAGACAACACGAATAATTTGTCATTCGAAACAAACGAAAATATTTCTCTTATGTGTACAATAGACTTGGAGGCTATTGTCAAAGCGGCGGAATGTGGCGAAAAGAAGGCTGTCAAATCTTTATTATTATTGGATATTGATTAACGTCTCACATTTATGCAACTTGGCTAATCCAGACGAAGGGAGGGACGTAAGGGATGACGAGGGCTCAATCGCACACTTTGGATGCAAATGTTTCTCTTGTCCGTCGTGGGGACAGGGGGCGTCGCGCACTCGTCTATAACGATTCAACTCTGTTGTCGGTGAAACACGATGGAAATGCAAAAGAAGACACCGTTTTACATGTTGATAACGAAGATTTTGTAGAATGCTCACAGACGACAACAGTTGGTTGTCGCGACGACCACTCCAAGAGGTCACAGATCCAAGAGATATCGAAGGAGACTTGGACAACATGTAATTCATACATTGATCACTTACCAAGACAACATGACCGACACAAACTCTGACGAGATGCAAGCGATTGGCCGGTCGCATCGCTTTGCCACGACAATATAGACCGGGGCCTGTTGAGAATTTGTTTAGAATTTCAAACTATCCAGTCTACGTGTACTCGTTGCAAGGACGTGATTTATTTAAAATACTAGACATTTTCTCAACGGGTCGGAAATTTATGTACATTTACTTTTACGGCAGTGATCTCTGGGCATAATGTTCATACAATGCGACTCCAAGTTGTATTTGACCAGCATTTTGGCTAAAATTTGTAATTTAAAAAATATATATCCTAGGATTGGATTGGATATTGCTTTAAAAAGGCACAAATACAAAAGTTATAATTGGACAGAAATAGTAAACCAAAACAGGTCATCCATCAACGCGACTGGAAAAGCTTCTGCAAAGCTTCCTTGTTTAAAATTTTTTTAGGAACTGCACATCAATCGCCGCTAGTAGAGCACTCAAGCATCTGACGGACTGCGTTTCCTGAACTGTTTGCGTTCTTTTTGCAGTAAAGTACGACTGAACTTCCGCGCGCTCGGCGTCTACTGAGTGTGTGCGTTCTTTCTGCAGTAAAGTACGAATAAAAGTAAGTGACTATCCCAAGTTTAGTACTCTACGTAAGTGTTTCCCTTCGTTTTGCTTCTTACCTGTAAGTAACCTGCCTTTTTTGGCTACATAGGCCTAGGGCTATCTCCTCTACTGGTAGGGTTAGGCCTAGGGCTAAGAATTTTAGGTTAGGAGTTCAGACGAGGAGGACCTAGGGTTGCTTTGGCCTACAACCTTTGGGTTTATAAAAAGCCAAGGTCTACGCCCTACGGTTAATGTTGTCATAATTTAAAATCAAGGAAGAGGGACAAATCTTTCCAGGCAAAAACAGCAAAACTACGCCGTAGTGTAATGCGGTAGGCCTAGCCTAGGCCTTTCTGGTACGGTCATCGACCATACCACCTAGAAGACAATAGGCTCTATAGCTTCAAACATCACAGCGCAGTGTTTCAGTGTGTATTAGGTATAACATAAGTTTTTATTTGTTATCAATTTTGGTGAATTATTTTTTAAATAGAAAAATGTTGATAAATCTTGCAAAATATAGTTAAAAAATATTTAATATATTTTGTGGAGTACCCCAAGGATCAATATTAGGACCCCTGTTATTTATTCTTTATAAAGATGATATATCTACTATAATGGGATAAGAAGCATCAATTTTATCTTATATGCTAATGACTTGGTCTTTTATTTAGAAGGTGTGGATGTCGAAGAGATCGTTAGAAGTCTTCAAGAAGTTCGAAAGAGGATGGATGATTGGTTTAAAACTCAGGAACTTGATATTAATTAAATCAAAACAAATTTTATGATTTTTCAAAAGGCTAATGATAGAAGCACGAATGATATTCATTTGACGTTGAATTGTAATGGTAAGTTAATTTCTAGAGTGTATGAATTTAAATATCTTGGAGTTTTCTTAGATTGTAATTTAAATTTTAAGAAACATTATGAATATGTGTGATAAAGTATCATCAGCAATTGGAATTATAAGTAGAATGAAGAGGTTTGTAATCTTAGAGAATGTTGAGGTAACTTGTAGATTCTTATATTCACTATGTTATTGATTATTGCTTAGTGGTTTGGGCAGTAAGACCTTCCTTTAAATATGTTGTACTCCAGAAGAGAATTTACCATCTGTTTGATTCATTTCCCTTGAGCCAAGATAAGCAGTCTGATTGTTTCACGATTGAGGAAAGAATGAAGTACAGCGTGCTGGTAAATACATAGGCCTACAAAGTATTGAAAGATATGTTTTAAGGTATTCTACCCAATATTTTTAAAATTGTTGATCGTGATAGAAATTCTACTTTAATAAACTCATTGGAAGTTCCTAGATTATATTCTGAAGCATTTAGGATTGGATATTGCTTAACGTCTCATATTTATGCAACTTGGCTAATCGAGACGAAAGGAGGGACGTAAGGGATGACATGGGGGGACAAGGGGTGGACAGGCCTGTGCTGGTCAGAACCAGCCACAAGCATATGGGGAGGGCAGGGGTTCCCCCACGTCGTGGTCGTCTCCGTCTTGTGTCATCATCCGTCCGTGTTGTCATTGTCGTCGCTGTCGGGGAGGTAGTCAAAGGGAAGGGGTTCCCCGACGACGACCCAAAAGTCATTTATGTACACTGTACAGAGGCGTATTCTATTATAACTCAATTTCTTATGATATTAGAATTTACTTCACTGATCTAGGAACTGTACAATTTAAAAGTAAATTGAAGCAATGATAATGATCAAAGAGCAAAGAATTGATTTTTACTATTTATTTGTAACTTATTCGACAATGAATTTGCCTCGGCAGCAAATAAACTCATACAAACGAGCAACCAACTTAATGAGGAAAAGAATTACCTTGCGTACCTACAAACCATGAACATAGACACCTCAAAATCAATGTTAATGCAGGCCACAGACCACATAGAAATCACAAAAATCATCTTAAAGTTTAAATCAAAAAAATCCTCTGGGATTGACGAAATTCCAACTTCATTAATATAAAAATGCAGGAAACATAATAACCCCACTTGTTCACATATTCAACGAATGTATAGCGAAAGGAATTTTCCCAGATAAGCTTAAGATAGGTGAAATAATTCCACTACAAAAAAGGGCAACAAAGATGAAATAGGTAATTAATGACCAATTTCACTCCTTCCAGCTTTCTCTAAAATCCTAGAAACATTGATACATAAAAGAATAACATTGTTTGTTGAAAAAAATAACTTCTTAACAGATAAACAAAACGGGTTTTGGATTGATTGGATATTGCTTTACGTCTCATATTTATGCAACTTGGCTAATCGAGACGAAGGAGGGACGTAAGGGATGACGCGGGGGGACAGGGGTGGACAGGCCTGTGCTGGTCAGAACCAGCCACAAGCATATGGGGAGGGCAGGGGTACCCCCACGTCGTAGTCGTCTCCGTCTGTGTCATCAGTCCGTGTTGTCATTGTCGTCGCCGTCGGGGAGGTAGTCAAATAGAAGGGGTTCCCCGATGACGACCCAGAGCTCGCCATTAGTTTCAGGGAGTGGAACTCCCCTTATCACGGGCCAAACCGCGAGAAGGTGTCGAGTTGGAATTTGAAGGCCACGGGTTTTGGAAAAACAGGTCAACTCTAGGAACTATTCAAAATTTTATACAAAATATGATTGAAGGAAAAAAAATGAAATGATCTTGTAAGTTAATTGGAGTATCTTGTGGTCCATCAAAAGCCTTTGATTGTATTGATCACAAAATACTTATAGTTAAACTCAAATTATATGGCATAAGAGGTATAGCTCTAGACATGATTGTGTCATATCTAACAAATCGTGTACAATACGCAGAGATAACTGCCATGGATAAAGATAACAATAAACAGAAATACTTATCAAAACCAACAAAAAATACCTGCGGAGTCCCACAAGGATCCATATTAGGGCCACTTATTTTCATTATATTCATTAATGATTTTGCTCACGTTATAAAAACTCACAGCTCTTTGCGGATGACTCGAGCATCACCATCAGAGCTAGCTGTGTAAAATCACTTATAACGCAAGCTGAAAATCAGCTTTTTGTGACAAACCAGTGGTTTAGTGTAAACAAACTGATATTAAATTATAACAAAACCACATTTGTCATGTTTATCAACCAGAACATCAAAGAGGAAGAAAAACCACAAACCCTCACTATCAACGCTGAGAAAAACAGAAAAATAAAAGAGAAATCTCGCGGATTTTCTTAGCCTAACAACAGATGAACATCTAAATGGAACAAACAATGCGAAAAATTGTCTAAGCTAGGAAAACGCTAAAGTCCCGCCGCGTTCATGGATGAGCGTTTTTATAAGTTTTTAGTTTGCGTGGGACCACTTTTCCTTTGCAAGTGCTTTGTGAACGCATTGTAGGTGACTGTTGTCAAGTTTCTATTGTTTCTTGTGTGTTGTAATTATAAACCTCAAAAACATTTTTTTAAACCTTTATTTCTATGCATTCTGGATAACTTTGTCAACTTATGCAACTTTTTCTTTCAAAAGGTACAACATCACCATAACCGTAATTTCCATGTGAAATATGAACGTTGTTGCCCCACCCGTTTGGTCAAAATCGGCCTAAATCTGACGAAAATATCGCACTTAAAGTAAAAAACTCATATTAAAACCTTTATTTCTATGGATTCTAGGTAACTTTTTTTAACTTTTTCTTTCGAATGGTACTACATCACCATAACTTTAATGTCCATGTGAAATATGAACGTTGTAGTCCCACCCGTTTGGTCACAATCGGTCCAAATGCGACGAAAATATCGCACTAAAAATCGAAAAACTCATATTAAAACCTTTATTTCTTTGGATTTTAGATAACTTTCTTAACTTTTTCTTTTAAAAGGTACTACATCTCCATAACCTCAATGTCAATGTGAAATATGAACGTTGTAGCCCCACCCGTTTGGTCAGAATAGGCCCAAATATGTCGAAAATATCGAACTAAAATCGAAAAACTCATATTAAAACCTTTATTTCTATGGTTCTAGCTTACTTTTTCAGCTTTTTCTTTCAAAAGGTACTACATCACCATAATTCTAAAGTTCATGTGAAATATGAACGTTAAAGCCTTACCCGTTTGGTCAGAATCGACCCAAATGTGACGAAAATATCGCATTAAAAATCGAAAAAAATCGTAAAAGTACTATATTCATGAGAAATATTTCTTCGATTGTACCCAAAAACGTAGCAAGTCTAAGTTCAGAGAAAACGAAGGTCCCCTCAACTTTTCATTAAGATCGCATGTGCCGTTTGCCCGGTAAAGCGCGAGCTATCAGACAAAAAAACAAAAAAACAAAAACAAAAAACAAACATACAAATACCCGAGCTTATTTTTTTGGGGGTCAGTGAAATTGAAGTCTTCGCTTCGCTCGCAACGCTCATCCAAAAATTATACTCTACTATAATATGCATTAAGGATTATAAAATCAATTTCAAATACAAAAACAGCTAAAAATAATAGCATAGTCCGCAAACTTTGAATCTCATCTCAGATATGGAGTAGAATTCTTGGGTGGTTCCTTAAATGCAAAAATAATTTTCACATTGCAAAAAAAAAACTCTCAGGATCATTCTGGGTCTAAGACAAAGAAAGAACTCTTTCATAAGTATTAGTATTAGTATTAGTAGTTTTAGGCGCTTCAACGGCAAAGATTATTCGCGCCTCCAAGATATTTAGTTAACTATGTATGAATGTAAAATACGGTTAATAAGGTTAAATGTGTTTTTCATATCATTGTCATGAAAAGAATTGCCAAGGTCAATATATTTGTTGACAGCCAAATCGGGAAAAGGTACACATGCTAAAGTTGTCATATGTAGAAAATGCCAAATTACCAAATCTTAATCATAGTCATTATCAGGAAACCGTTGCCAACGTCGTCATAATGAATAGCAAGTCAACATGCTTCATGGATTTTTTAATTTTTTGTATGGACTGTCATAGTTTGTCAATCAGATTGCTAAGGTTTAGAAATCTGATAAGTTTTTCACTGTTTTCATAAGACAAAAGTTCTTCATAAGATAGAATTAAATTTAATTGGGGTCTCAACCCATCATACTTAGAGCAGTCAGTCAACAAATGATGAACGGATAGCAACACATCACACGTGTCGCAAATCGGAGCAATCTTATCTCTGGTAAAAAGATAGGCATGGGTGAGGTGGGTGTGCCCTATTCGAACTCGCGCCAATACAACCTCCTCACGACGAGAAAGTATGGAAGAAGGTGGTCGTACTTTCAGTGAAAGACAGGGCATCACACGACGCAGTTTATTATTCTGCAAAGCATTCCAACAATCCTGACCTAGTTTCAACATATGATTCTTGAACCCACTGTGGACATCAGGAACAGGTACGAGGTCAAAATCAGTTGATGCTTTTTGCGTTGCAGCCTTGGCTGCCAAGTCAGCCTCCTCGTTGCCAGAGATACCTACATGACCAGGGACCCAGCAGAACATGATTTTGTAGCCTCTCGCATGAAGTTTCTCCATGAAGAACTGAATGTCAATTACTAAATGGTGAGTAGAGAACATGACGTGGAGTGCCTGAAGTGCACTTAAACTATCTGAACATACCATGAAGCTTCCGCATCTTTGTTTCAAAATATATCTCAAAGCTTCTCGTATGGCATACATTTCAGCAGTAAAAACAGAACACATGTCATGAAGTCTGAAACCAACACTACTGCCGCCACAATAGTAAGCGCAACCAACCTTCGAGCCGGTTTTAGATCCATCAGTGAAAATGAATTTAAAGGTATGGTATTCGTGACAAATAGCTTGAAAACTAGTTTTGAAAATTACATCTGATGTTGTGGACTTATTATATCGGCAAAGGTCGAAACAAATTTCAGGTTCCGGAAGTAGCCATGGAGGGTTTCGGCTCAAAACGAAACTCAATAGATTGGGTACATCAAAATTTAAAATTCTAAAAAGATGTCTACAACGTAATCCGACAGGAAGGGTCGCCAAAGGTTTGGTATCGAAGTGACGGACAAATCTCTCATCAAAAAGAGCGTCATGAGATGGGTGGTTACGCATTGCCCGGATCTTCAATACGTATCTGCCCAACAAGTAGTTCCGTCTTTCTGCGAGGGAGGTCATTCCTGCCTCAGCATACAGGCTGAGGACGGGGCTCGTCCGAAATGCACCCAGCGCCAGCCGGAGACCACTGTGGTGGACAGTATCGAGAAGTTTCAAGATGGAATCACGGGCCGACGAGTAGACCCAACAGGCATAGTCCATTACGGACCTAACCAGTGAGCCATATATTTGCAAAAGACATGTCCTGTCCGCACCCCATGAAGTGTTACTAAGAACTTTAAGGATGTTTAATTTCAACATACATCGTTTGCGCAATTCTGTGACGTGGTATCTCCAATTTAGTTTAGTATCAAACTCCAAGCCAAGAACGCACTCTTTCATAAGATTGGATTGCTTAACGTCTAATATTTATGCAACTTCGCTAATCGAGACGAAGAGTAGAACGTAAGGGATGACGCGGGGTAACAAGGGGTTGACAGGCCTGTGCTAGTCAGAACCAGCCACAAGCGTATGGGGAGAGCAGGGGTTTTCCCACATCATTGTCGTCTTTGTCTGTGTCATCATCAGTCTGTGTTGTCATTGTCGTCGCCTTCGAAGAGGTAGTCAAAGGGAAGGAAAAAGTTCCCCGACGACGACCCAGAGCTCGCCATTTGTTCCAGGGAGTGAAACTCCCCTAATCAGAGGCCAAACCACGAGAAGGTTGCGAGTTCGAATTTGATGGCCATGATGTGTTGTTAAAATATTAATTATCGATTATCATGGATCTTCTGAAATGTTTTACATTAATTACATTTTAAGTATCTTGGGTGCGCTTTATTTTGAACTGAAACAGTGTTGAATATTGTCACCAAGATTGCTACTAAATTGCACACTAAATGCTAATGCGTAGGGTCTAATATGAGTGTTCATGGTAGGCCCACCACGATTGTTGTCCATGTTTCGAATTAGATGTGTGTTCTAGCACGAGCGTTTACGAAGATTCTTTGACCAGATGGACATTGGTGGCCATTGCTGGAAGTTCACGACTGACTGTATTTTCATGATTATGTCCGCCAGAGAAATGTACGAAACTGGAGGCTGTAGCCACGTTCCACATATTTTAAGATAAGTCTATGTATGCATGGCTCTGGAAATAAACACTTTGAAAATTGTTTCTTTCTTTGGTTAACTTCAATGTTTTCAAGTTTAAGACATGCAATTTGTAACAATATTGAAACGGAATAGATCTAGTCGATTGTTAAACTAATGTTGATTATTTCTTACACTTTTCAGCTTTCATATCTAAAATATAAAAAATTTAATTTTTATAATTTTTTAGATATGAATGCTCCCTACTAATGATTTTACTAGGATACATTGCAAAGTAATTGTCTTGGATAGGTCTTGATTGGTTTTTTTAAGTCTTATTTATGCAACTTGGCTAATCGGCGAAGGGAGGGACGTAAAGGGACAGGGGGGGACAGGGGTGGACGGGCCCTTGCTCGTCAGACCACCACAACTAGGGAGGGCAGGGGTCCCCCACGTCGGGGTCATCTCCGTTGTGTCATCATCCGCCCGGTTGTTTTTGTCGCCCCGTCGGGGGGAGGTAGTAAAAGGGAAGGGGGTTCCCCGACGACGCCCCAGAGCTCGCACTTAGTTTAGGGAGATAAACTCCCCTAATCACGGGCCCCAAACCCGAAAATTTTGGGGCGATTTGGGAAATTGGATGGTCGTTTTTACAATTAGTGCCTTTTTGCTAGTTAATTGGTATTGGGTTTTTTTTAACGTCTCATATTTATGAACTAGGCTAATCGAGACAAAGGGGGGGGACGTAATGGATGCCCGGGGGGGAAAGGGGGGTAAACAGGTCTGTGCAGGTCAGAACCACCACAAGCGCATGGGGGGGGGGGGGGTTCCCCCCACGTCTGGTCGTCTCCTCTGTGTCTCTTCGCCGTGGTGTCTTTTGTCGTCGCCGTGGGGGAGGTAGTCAAAAGAAGGGGAAGCCCCCCGACGACGACCAGAGTCGCATTAGTTTCGGAAGTAAAATCCCAAATCAGGGGCCCAAACCCGAGGGGGTTGCAGTTGGAAATTTTGAGGGCCCCCGTAGAACCCTTTGAGCTTTGAAATTTTCTGGTTTGTGGTTCCCTTGGGACTGAATGAGTCAAGCTCCATCATCAACTCAAAAGTTTTTCCCGCCAAATTTGTTCTATTGTCCAACCAGGGTACCACATTTTGAACTACAGACCCAATGTGTCTTAATCGTCTCGGCTTCAAGTCGGTTTTCTTTTTTTCTTTTGGGGTGATGATTCTTGCCCCATGGCCGATCTACCCCGGTAACTAGTTTCAATACCACCTTTTAAAGACGTTTTCTCCCCCTGCTGCAGCCACCGTGCTTGTGGGGGAAAAACCAAACGGTACAAGGACTGTTTCTCCAGGAGTGCACACGGCGCGCCTGTCGAGCCCGTCCAAAAAGTAGAACTGTGGCTGCTTTTGTTCTCTGGAATCAGCCAGCCTGCGACCTATTTTCGAGCGCATTATCTACATTTTCAGCCATCAGTTCGGAGAAGTAGCTCAAAAAGTCTGAGCGCGTTTCCGGTAAATCAGACTGCGAATAAGTTAAACGACGGAATGCTCTTTTGCTCTCTTGTGAAAAAAACTTTTACTACTTCTGAAAAACTTTCACCTCCGAATCTTAAATTTTGGGGAAATTTTTTTAAAATTTCCTTGTGCCATTAATGCCTGCAAATCTCTTTCAAATCCTGAACCCCCACGTTCAATTTACTTTTTGGATGATTTTCGACCCCACTTTTGTAGTGCTAAACACTTTTTCATACAGGGGTCAAAGTTTTCTGGCAATTTTGTGCGTCAGTTTTTTGAGTCTATTTCACTGCTCATACTAAATGTGAAAGCTCCTTGGACAGTTTCATGTCTTGCGTATGAGTCATGGAGGTTTTTAAATTACTTATTTCCCACTGAATCTTTTAAATTTGCTTTTTGTAATTTTATTTGTTAAGTTTAAATGATAAATTTTTGAGCAATTTTTCCCTAACTTTTTCTGGGTTTTTAAAAATACTTTTTTCTTCAGGGCATAGTTATTTATTACTGGGGATTATATTTTGAAACATGTCCCTGACCGAAAAACCTCCCTTTGTTTTTGTTAAATAATGAGAAACACATTGCGATTCTGAGAAACCCTTAAAATGTTAGAATTGTACAATTTCTTTCATTCTCCCTTAATCACTGACCGTTAGGCTATCAAAAATTCTTCTTAAAGCGAACGCTCAATTTTGTCTTTTTTGTTTTTAAATTTATAACTTTCCCATTTCACTTTTCCTGAGGGCATTTCCTGCTATCAACTGGCGTTTGGTTTTGGCTTGGGCTTAAAACACATCACGGTGAACCGCACGCACTTGTTCTGGCGAAGGGCTTAAAAACGAAGGTGTTGGCAAGGAGCTCGGGGTCGCGTTGGGATACCCCACCATGAGACTGTTAAAACATTTTGTTGTGTGACTGAGAGAGAGAATTTGGGGGCAAATCGTTCCAACGCTCTAACAGGTTGTGCCCCCTCTCGAAATTAAACGGTAGGGGCAAAAAACACGTAATTACGGGGATACCCAATGAAAAAGTGAATCATTTTCTTACCCTCAACATGAGCAAAGTTGACGATGTAGCGTCGGGGCCTCTCTTTTTTAAAAGGTATGAGGGTAAGATTTAAAACACCTATGTGGGTAGATAGCAGCACCATACCTCCGAAAGGCGCATTTAGAAATGAAGCCCAATTCCCCATTTTTGAATAAGCTAGTTTGTGGGGGTTGACATTTAAACACGCATTTAAAAAGTCTACAACCTAAATGGCGGTTGTTACGGTGTGCAAGGTGACGATTATTCACACCTAAAAATCAATTATTTAAATTTTTTACCTGAGGAAAAACAAGGAAAAAAAATGATCTGTTTAAAAAAAAACTGGATGCTACATAGAAAAAATGTCGTATAATATAAGTGATTTTAAGGAAGCATGACTACTTCTGTTCTGAAGTTTTGTGTATATAGGCTTCTCACTAACGGCGATGTATATATGTAAATTTTAAAATGATGAAATTATTCGTAAAATCTATCTTGAATTAGAAAAGTAGTTTGTAATTGTAAATTATGCCAGTATATATACCAACAATTCTGCCCATGCTTACATACGAACATTTTACTGTTACGGGCAACACATTAATCCACACTGTTTTAAAAAATACAATACAATCAATCGGAAAAATTAAAAATCCCGTACAAACCGAAATTGGAAGTAAAGGGAAAAAACGAGTTTGGTTGGCGAGCATGATGGTCTTGCAGTTCGAGACTCGTTACTTCATATGTTAGTATGTATCACTATTAATACATAAATCGTCAAAAAAAAAAGAACACTTTTTTTTTGCTCTAAAATTTCCCGAAAACCCCCAAAATGGTTTAAAAATAAAGTGAGAACTCTCTTTGTGCATTGAAAAAATGAGCTTTTTTTAGCTGCGTTTTTTACCGTTAATTAAAAATCAATTCGCATTAGAATAGGATTTTGTTTTGGATATTGCTTTACGTCCATATTTATCAACAGGCAAATTGATTGGATATGCTTAACGTTCATATTTATGCAATTGGTAAATCGAGACAAATTGGTTAATGGACGATATATTAGAAAAGAATTTTAAAAAGGCGTTTAAACGGCAAAGATTATTCCGCCTCCCCAAAATTTAGTTACTATGTTGGAGTAAAATATGGTTAATTAAAAATTGTTTTTTAAATCTTTTTATTAGTTATGGTTTTTTTTTAGGGCCTCAAAAGTAAAATTTTTCAGTGCCCCTGTAAGTGGTTTGGAATCTTCCAAATTTTTTTTTTTCCCTAATTTTGGATGAAAACCCCAAATTTTTTTCTTTTAGGGGGGGAACGTAAGGGCGACGCGAGGGGCAAAGGGGGGGACAGGCCCGTGCTATGGGGGGGACCGACGCAAAATTTAGTGGTTTGGTTATTTTCCCTGCTCTATTCCCACAATCGGTAGACTCAAAGAATCTTTCGATTTCCGTTGCTATTTGGGGGAGGAAAAACTTTTGACAGTCGTAAATTTGTAAAAAACAAAAACCCCCTATTTTTTTCGATAAATAGCTTATATTTTTTCTTAAATACCGGAATATTTTGTGATTTTTACTCCACTACACTTTTTTGACTCTTTATAAGTTTTTTTTATTGTTGCACAATTCTGTTTCCTTTTCTTTATTATAAAAATGGAATTAACAAAAACCTTAAATTTGACATTGGGCGCGTACAAAGAAAAAAAAACAAAAACCCCCGGCTGCCAAAAACTCCTGCCTTATATATGCGGCTGGGTAGTTTCTTTTTACATAAACTGGCGGGGGTTTTTTAAAGAACTTCCGATTGCTTTTAAAAATGGGTTTAATCCCTTTCCACAGCCGCAAATCACGGAATGATTCCGAAAAACGGGAAAAGAAACCGAGTCTACCAAAAATTTTGGGAAAAGTTTCTTTTGGACGGAATCAGAAATTTAAAAACCCCGGGAAATCGAGTCCCGTCGAGTCTCACCCCCCAGGGCAAACCAGCTAAAAGCGTATGGGGGGGGGGAGGGGTTCCCCACTCATGGATCCCGTCTTGTGTTCAATTCATTGTCTACTGAGAAGTTATATTTTTTTAAAATTTTTTATAAAATGTAAAACCCCTATCCAATGCTATGGGTATAAAAAAATAAAAATTATGGTTTTGGCACGCAGGGATGGCAAAGTTTTCATCTCAAAATTATTGATGCTTAAAGGTTTTGTTTAAAAAAAAACTTAAAATTTATTAGGCAAAAAAGTAAAAATTGTAACACTCCCTGCAGAACTCGAGATTGGGGACTTTAATGGTTCCGGTCGTCCCTATTAAGGTTCTCAAGTCAAGGGATTTTTTTTTTTGTTTTATAAAGAAAAGTGATTATGGAGAAGCCAAGTAGTTTCAAAGAGTTTGGTATTCCTTAGGGGAAAACATGACACTAAAGGGAAAACCCCAAACCTCCTACTTTTGTGTTTTTGGACGAAATCTGGTCTTCCTGCACGGGATCGACATGAAGACCGGACCCAGCCTGATAACCTGGTGGCCGTTCCTAACGGGCCCCCGGGGGGCGGCACACGTTTTTTTTTTTTTTTTTTTTTTTGTTTTTTTTTTTTTTTTTTTTTTTTTTTTTGGGTTTTTTTTAAAAAAATTTTTTTTTTTTTTTTTATTTTTTTTTTTTTTTTTTTTTTTTTTTTTTTTTTTTTTTTCAATTTCTTCAGCGGGGAACAGTGGGGGGGGGGGACGGGGGGGCACCCTTTTTCCCGCCCAAGCAAAGGCAGGGGTTTCCCCCCCGCCGGTCTTTCTGGTTACCGCGGGCTTTTTTGCCGGGGAGGAGTTTCTCTTGTTGTTCCTATAAAAGCCCCTTCCCCCAAAACCCTAAAAAATGGGGAGAAAAGATTTTTTATCTTTTAAAACCCCGGGGATGTTTTTGGATTTTTTCTATTTTTAAAAAAATTTGAAAAGCAAATAAGTTTAATAAATTTTTTTAGTTGTGTTGGGTTTTTTTTTTGGATTTGCTTTTTACCCCTTAATTTTTTCATTGGGAAAAGAAAGGGAAGAAGTTTAAAAAAACCAATTTAACTGTTCTTCAGAAAGGGAAAAAATAAAAGAAACAAATTTTTAAGTCCCTTTGGTGAAAAACACCTTTTTTTTTTGGCCGGTTGGAAATTTTTTCATTTTTGTTTTTTAAAACCGTTTTGGGGCTTTTTTTTTAAACCAAAAATAAATTAAATAAAAGTTTTTTTTTTATTAATTGGATTTTGCTGAACGTCTCATATTTATGCAACTTGGCTAATCGAAACGAAGGGAGGGACGTAAGGGATGACGCGGGGGGACTAGGGGTGGACAGGCCTGTGCTGGTCAGAACCAGCCACAAGCGTATGGGGAGGGCACGGGTTCCCCCACGTCGTGGTCGTCCCCGTTGAGACATCATTGAGTTAGCTTCAATTATTATTTTTATTATCTCCCACCGCATGCACATTTTTGTTTTAGGTGAATGAAGACTTTGCCGCACTCTACCGAAATCAAAATATGAGCGATGTTATTTTGAAAGTAGAAGGACTAGACATACCGGCGCACAAACTGATACTTGCTGCACGGAGCACAGTACTTGCTGCAATGTTTAATTCAGGCATGGCCGAAAGTAACAGCAAGGAGGTCGTGATACCATATGAAGTTCAGTGTCATGAATGAATTAGTACAATTCATCTACACAGGTGCTAAACCTAGCTTCTCGGAAACAACGCCTTACCTCATGATGGCTGCTGCTGACAGGGTAAGTCTCAATAGTTACTTATTACAGTCAGAGAATATGACCAAAAACAATTAGTACAAAACTTGTTAAAGATTAAAATACATTAAAAAACAACCCCTAAGAAAATACGACACTTGAGAAAATGGGGTGGTTAAACCGGTTTGGTGATTTTGCGCCACCTGTGATAGATATTGTAAGTTAATGAAATGTGTTTATCGTTTATTTGATTTTGATTGGATATTGCTTAACGTCTCATATTTATGCAATGAGTATATTGTTTTCAAAGTATACAAAACAAGAGTAAATGATGGTGATGATAGCAAAAGCAATAGAAAAGTTAAAAAAAATGTTTGATGAGGATCAAATTTTGTTTAATAAATAACTTAAATTAAGATAGCTTGTCGCTGTTATCATATGAACGAAGTTCTTCATTGTTTGGGAGAGAACAAATTGCGTGCGCAAGGCACAATATTTGGTACATTTGTGTCACATGTGGGAACAACCTTTTCTCTGGTGAAGAGATATCCGTGAGTTAAAAATGGGTGTGGCCTCTTCAAAATCTTAACAATTCCACCTCCCGCCCACGTGAGAGTCGAGAGGCAGGAGGATGAATCTTATTGGTCAGTGTGGGCATCACACTGTGCAGTTTATTATCTTGCACCACGTTCAAAGACGCCTGGAGCAAAAACAACCACTACGGCGACGACGAGAGAATTGATTGGATATTGCTTAACGTCTTAGCCTCCTCAGACCCAGCGTCGCCTATGAGAGACACTAAATAGGGCATTAGAAAAAAATTAAATGGTTGATCTAGAGATGCGAGCCAGGCACTACATTAGTTAATTTAGTTGCCAACAGATGGTAACTATAGTTACAAATTGTCCAACTTACAAAAAAAAACTAAAACTGAAGCTGTTATCTTCTCCTATTTTTATGAAATTTTATTCAAGATGGCCGTGGAATGGTAATTATGCTGTAATTAATTCTAGTTGCTGTCAAATTGAATGATACAAACATTATTTCAATACTAGAACATTGTGTTAACAAGATGCAATTGGGTTTTTTACTCTGTTGAGAATACAACAATGCCAACAATGCAAATTATTCCTATGTCTCCCATAGGCGACATTGGGTCTCAACTGTTGGAATACTTATAAAACTCAAAATTTCATACTGTTAGTTTTCATTTGTTTTTTCTGAGTAAGAACGGTGATTACACTAGCACAAAGCCATGTATTAAGATAATTAAAATTAAAAACATATTTCATGTTTTTTTTTACACTTTTTATCAATAAAATTAATATCAAAAACTAAAATTAAATTTTAATTAACATGCCAAGCTTATGTTTTCATAACTTTTAAGTTAAATTTAATTAGGCTATCACCAACTTATAAAATCCATGCTTGAAACAACCATTAACAAAGGAATTTGTTATTTTTGATATTTTTTTAAATTTATTGAATTTTTTAATAATCATTATAAATTTTTTTTTAAAAGTGTGTAAATAACAATAACAGCAATAAAAAAGAATAGACCTACAAATAAAAAAGAAGCAAAAATTCATTGAAATTTTAGGGTATTTACTAACAAAACATACATTGTTGTCAAATAATTGTTTCATATATTTGAGACCCAATGTCGCCTATAGGAGACACAGCGTTTTGGCTAAATGGGTCAAGGGATTTTTGCTCTGTATTTTTTTATTTTTTTAATTTATTTTTCAACCAGAAAATGACATTTGATTTTATATATTTGCAAAAAAATTAATTCTGGTCTGAGGAGGTTATATTTATGCAACTTGGCTAATCGAGACGAAGGGAGGGACGTATTCTCTGAGCATTTGAACATAGGCCTACCAAACACCACAAGAAAACGACAAGAGGGTCTAGAGCACGTCAACAGGTTAGTCTAAAGTGCGCCGACTTTGGTATTTTAGTATTTATATTTATTAAATTTATTATTTAATTATTATATTATTTTATCAGTATTTATTTCTAGTTACTCCCCTACACACGGGCCAAACCATGAGCAGGTTGCGAACAGGACTTTGATGGCATTGTGATGCTTCGTATATATAAGCACACATTAATATAGGTTCATAAGATTAAAAAAAAATAGATATATGATATTGGAGGTAAATGTAACAGATAGAGAAAAAGTATTATTAAAATTGGTAATACTGGTATTCGCTTTAGTAATCCCCATTCAGTACTCGTTTACAACAAACTGGCAATGTCACGATAAACAGCACCCAATGAATCTCATAATATATTTATTACTGTCTCACACATTGTTATAATAATTAAATATTAATATAAACAGATCTAGACCTGAACACTTTTTAGCATTATAAGCTTAGCTTATTATAAATTGCGTTGATTTTAGTTAAATCTCTTATCACATACAATACTGGCTTACCATAAGATGAACAATGGCACTATGTTTTAGTAGGGAAATAAACTTTGAGCTGTGACTTCTTTGTCAAGCCGATACTAACAGCCTCTCGCCAATTCTCCAGTAACAGAGTCACATGGAAAATAAACCCGCATCATTCACGACCGTTGTTCTTACGAAGAACCACGTTATAAACTATGCCTGCACTCATTGGTTTGCAATCTAGCCATGCTCGTAAAGATAATAAAGTAAGTTGGCATAGGGAATAGGCGTGCAAAAACTCGATTTGAGAATAACAAATAATAACTTTCCTTGGGAAATGTAGGCTTATACATACTTAGAAGATATTATAAAAGTTCTATTATTTTTCTTTTCAATGATGCCAAATTAATATTTTCTGTTATTTAAACAGAATAAAACTTGTCATGCGTAATCCAAAAGACTTTGATTCGGACCCAGCGAAAAGTTCGAATTGAGATAAGATTAGATTAGTTAGTAGAGGTCAGAAGACAAGATTGTAAAACCAGAGCAGCCGAGAAGTATGGGTCCATTAACTTGGCACCCACAATTTGAAATGCACAAGTTAAACGAATTGGTCAATCAGATCAACAGGGAGATCAATGCGACAGTGTTGAGCTGGTACTGACGACAGGAGAGTCAGGTGATGGCCGCCAGAATATTCTGTTTGTGAATTCGATCTTCAGGATGAAGTACTGGAATGAGATAATTGAAATAATGTTCCTATATAAGATCATATATCCGTTCTGATAGATCTGTGATATCTGAGTTATATGATTTGGATATATTGTTCTCATGGTATCAGCTACAAAACATAAAGAACCGTTCAATGATAATTGTGTATTGTTAAATTCCAACAAAAATCACTTCTCTTAACGTGTAATTGTCTCACTTTCCTAATAGATCTTTACCAGCCACACTTTATTCTTGTAACATTCCTCCTCACTCCGGGTTGGGACCTACTGCTACAATCCCAAGATCTGGGCGAAACCAGAATCCCAAAAGATATCAGGTGCAACGCTGCTGATATTATTAATGTGATACATTCTTGGAGCGAGAAGGACTCAGGAGGTGCCATCAGAGCTCCCGACTTGGTGAGTCGAAGCTTGTCCCTCCTAGAGGGCCAACAATCCCATTCCCAGTTTTTGCAATCCTACTGACCTGAAGAACTTGTTCTTCATGCAGCAGTCCTCTTGGGCCCGGCAACCTTCAGGGCAATCCCTCAAATAAACTGTCACTACCTTGTATTTCAATTTCTTAAATGTATTGTTTAGAGGCATTGCTCCATTAGCGGCTCGCATGCTAAGTAGATGTCAGTTCTCCGGATTTATCCCGGTCGCTATGTCAGATTGGGCAGTGGCAGCCGGATTAGTAGATAATGAACAGGAGCTCACAGATTTGGCTACTTCCGTGAATGGATTCAACATGAATGACATTTATCTCATGACCGGTATATATTCACTCATCTTTTGTAAACATTTATTATCTGATAACTTTGGGCCCTGGATGGACCGGCGGCTACAATCTTACAATACGGCCGCCGGGGTACCCAAGCATCTCCTAGCAGAGGCTCATGCGTTATTACCGTCTCATCACTTTTGCATGGTTATTTTGAGTGTGTGTGGTGGCGGGGTGTGCTTGCGGAAGCTTATCTTCGAACACATCAAGGGTTCCCTCACGTTGGAAAACACACCACTCGAAGATGTTATAGAAGTTAGAATGGTATTGTTGAGAGAGGTAGAATTGACGACATTGTTAATGATTAACAAACATATCGTCAGGGATAATCCCCATTTGCTTACATGGTATAAAATATCGAAACATAATTTTGCACTACAGACAGCCCTCACTAAGTTCAGTAGTTTAGGAGATGACGCGGTTTACTGCAAACTGACAACCGAGAGCAAAGAGCTCAGAGATCTCACGGGGCCAGAATTAAAGATGTTTTCAACCATTGCATACCACATCGCAGTGCGTCAAGGGGGAATGTCGACGTTGAACAATTATGCAGGCAACAAGCCTAGTGCCGAGGTCCCCCGTCTGGGCCCGGGGTAGAATTGGCCCGGAGCATGGCTCTGCTAATCGTAAAAGGCGATTCAAGAGAAAAAGTCCACCTCGCAAACATCAGCTAGAAAGAGCGTAGAATCTTACTCCCCGAAACTAGAGGCGAGCTCTGGCAATCGTCGTCGGGGAACTTGTCCCATTCCTTTGACGATTCCCCGGCGACGATGACAATGACAGTACGAACGATGACAAAGACGATGACGACCGCGACGTGAGAAACCCCCCGTCCGCCCCTTACCCGTGGCTGGTTCTGACCAGCATGGGTTCCTTTCGCCCCCCCCCCCTAGATTAGAGTGGTGCATTATGACGTAACGGTTGACGCGTCCTTAATCCAAATAAAAAAAATAGTGCCGAGGTGCAAAACTTTTTGGCAGAGGTTGATGTTTTCCTGGCGAGATCTGACGGAGTGTTGACCAAGGATGCGAGCGAAACACAAGCAATTATTCTGGAAGACGGACAGAACACTGAATTCCTGAAGTTTGTCAGAGACAAAACAGCCGGGAACGTGGCGGCCAAGGATGATTAAAAGGGAATCTACGAGTCTCGAGACCGAATGCTTTGAATGACTTGCTAATATATAACAAGAATCTGACGGTAAATTTCTCGTAGGTCAGCGCAGATGGCCACAGCGTCACTTCCAAACTTGTTTTGAGTTTTGGAGCCGTCTGCTAAAACCAAAGTGATTGGATATTGCTTAACGTATTGCTTAACGTCTAAAACTAAAGTGACCCATTGATGTTCATGTCATATTTTTTTCTGGAGTAACTTTTAAATACGCTGTCGCAAGTAAGTTTTTCAATCAAAACGACTATGGACGAATATAATAATCGGCGCTGGTGTAAGCTAGGGCGAGTTATTGCTAAATTGATTGATTGGATATTGCTTTACGTCTCATATTTATGCAACTTGGATAATCGAGACGAAGGGAGGGACGTAAGGACAAGGGGTGGACAAGCCTGTGCTGGTCAGAACCAGCCACAAGCATATGGGGAGGGCAGGGGTTCCCCCACGTCGTAGTCGTCTCCGTCTGTGTCATCATCCGTCCGTGTTGTCTTTGTCGTCGCCGTCGGGGAGGAAGTCAAAGGGAAGGATTTTTTTTTTTTTTTTTTGATTAGATATTGCTTAACGTCTCATATTTATGCAACTTGGCTAATCGAGACGAAGGGAGGGACGTAAGGGATGACGCGGGGGGACAAGGGGTGGACAGGGCTGTGCTGGTCAGAACCAGCCATAAGCATATGGGGAGGGCAGGGGTTCCCCCACGTCGTGGTCGTCTCCGTCTGTGTCACCATCCGTCCGTGTTGTCTTTGTCGTCGCCGTCGGGGAGGTAGTCAAAAAGGAAGGGGTTCCCCGACGACGAGCCAGAGCTCGCCATTAGTTTCAGGGAGTGAAACTCCCCTATTCACGGGCCAAACCGCGAGAAGGTGTCGAGTTGGAATTTGAAACCGCGAGAAGGTGTCGATTGGTTGGATATTGCTTTACGTCTCATATTTATGCAACTAGGCTAATCGAGACGAAGGGAGGGACGTAAGGGATGACGCGGGGGGACAAGGGTTGGACAGGCCTGTGCTGGTCAGAACAAGCCACAAGCATATGGGGAGGGCAGGTGTTCCCCCACGTCGTGGTCGTCTCCGTCTGTGTCATCATCCGTCCGTGTTGTCATTGTCGTCGCCGTCGGGGAGGTAGTCAAAGGGAAGGGGTTCCCCGACGACGACCCAGAGCTCGCCATTAGTTTCAGGGAGTGAAACTCCCCTATTCACGGGCCAAACCGCGAGAAGGTGTCGAGTTAGAATTTGAAAGCCCTATTATTATTGATTGAGTGATTGGATATTGCTTAACGTCTCAATTTATGCAACTAGGCTAATCGAGACGAAGGGAGGGACATAAGGATAACGCGGGGGGACAAGGGGTGGACAGGCTTGTCCGGTCAGAACCAGCCACAAGCGTATGGGGTGGGCAGGTGTTCCCCCACGTCGTGGTCGTCTCCGTCTGTGTCATCCTTCGTCTGTGTTGTCATTGTCGTTGCAGTCGGGGAGGTTGTCAAAGGGAAGGGGAAAGTTCCCCGACTACGATTTAGAGCTCGCCATTAGTTTCAGGGACTAAAACTCCCCTAATCACCGGCCAAACCGCGAGAAGGTGTCGAGTTGGAATTTGAAAATTATTAAAAATCAAAATGGTGCCGATCCTGAACAACACTAGAGAATGCCACAGAAAATGAATTTCAAACTTTTGTGAACTTGTAAAGAGCTGTAGAATCATCTGAATTGTTGTTTTAAAAATTACTTGTGTTAATGGCGAATAACATAGATGTATTATTAAATTTTTCTTGAAAATAATAACTGTTTGTTTGTCAAAATGACAGATAAACTTAAGTACTACCGAACACTTGCTAAGGCCCAAACATCTACAAACACCGACCAAGCACCGACAAAGACTATAGCACAATATTTAGACAAGGAACTAATACTTGTCACCCAAGAGAGAATAAAGAGCAAATCATTCCATTTAGTCTAGACAGAACAGACGACCTCCCTTAGTAAACATTTAATAGAACGATGCAGGGAAACAACTGCAAAGACTCGCTCTTCAACACTTTCTTCCAGTTACAGAAGCCGACCCGTTTTACTGTGGCAGCCGAACGAGAACAGACCCAAGAGTGGAGACAAACACATCCACCTCAGACAAGAACTAGAGACTGACTACGAGAGAGGCGTGGCAAGGTAGCATAGCCTCCTAGGCGGCTGCTGCTAGCTGTCTGCGTGCATGGCCGGGATTGGTTGATGCTGCAGTTTCTGCCGCGGGCTAGGGAGGGGCTAGCGTCACTGTGCGCGCGCCGATCCTTTGTTGTCTGGGCCATAGAAAGACGGCACGTGTACGCTACAGACAGTTCCAAAAACATCTATGGCTAAAATACTTAAAAATATATAAAAATTAAATAGAATATAAGACAGCATTTGTCCATTTTTCCTGGAGTATATTGTAATTTTATGATGTTGTGAAATAGATTAAAGGGGGAGGTTTGAAGCAGTTAGTGGAGGGGATTTAAGTATTATCACAAATATAATGATGTATTTACCCTAATACACGAATTTGTATAAGATTCAGAACACACATGCCGTTGACCCGCGGCTTTTGTTAAGACTATTTTACGATTGATTGATTGGATTTTGCTTTACGTCTCATATTTATGCAACTTGGCTAATCGAGACAAAGGGAGGGACGTATACGGGTTTCCTTTTTCAAAGTTTTATCGACATCGATTAAATAAAATATATGAAATAAATTGATAGATTTGTAGGATGTTTCATTTTCAAAATTTCTCCAGCATAACTCTATTATAGTTTAGACCTAATCATTATTTCGAAATATGTTGTCGATTTTTCGAAAGTGCAACAACCATTTACACTGTGTACCTCTTATTACTCATTAAGAAAAACAATTAATTTACCAAATAATATACATTTGTATGGAAAATCCAAATTTGTTTGTTATAAAGCACCAATTTTAGGCCAAAACGACAACTTTATCTCGTTTAAAAAACATCAACTGAAATAAAAGAACAAGGTCTATGGAATTTTCCAATTTGATTGAAATTCCTCATCACGTCTGATAGCATGACCTTACGTTTAAATGATTTGCATTTAATTGTGGCTATGTAAAATGAATAATCTAGGTAGACAAATGACAAAATAAACATTAAATACAATAAAAATTATTAAATAATCACTAATGTAGTCACAATCTGTTCCGGCGGCAAAAGGTGATTCTAGGAAATCTATGAACTTTCCACACGCGCACATTGACGCGCCATCAATTAAATTAATTTAACTCTTATAACCTGTGTTGTAAATATGAAACAAGTAGAACAGGTCTAACCTAGTAAGAAGGATGATAAATTGATTGGATATTGCTTTACGTCTCATATTTATGCAACTTGGCTAATCGAGACGAAAGGAGGGACGTAAGGGATGACGCGGGGGGACAAGGGGTGGACAGGCCTGTGCTGGTCAGAACCAGCCACGAGCTTATGGGGAGGGCAGGGGTTCCCCCACGTCGTGGTCGTCTCCGTCTGTGTTATCATCCGTCCGAGTTAGTTATTGTCGTCGTCGTCGTCGGGGAGGTAGTCAAAGAGAAGGGAAAAGTTCCCTGACGACGACCCAAAGCTCGCCATTAGTTTCAGGGAGAAGAACTCTCCTAATCACGGGCCAAACCACGAGAAGGTTGCGAGTTGGAATTTGATGGCCCTCAAGAAAGTATTGATGAGATGAAATAGAAAATACCTACATAGTCTAGTCTCCTACTGCTTGATATTATTTCAGGTGGTGGGTTCATCCAATTAACGCTGAAAGAGTCGCTAAGGGGGCATTCCGGAATTTGTTCCGACATAATAAAAATCACTGATTCAGATATGTTTATAAAGTACACAAGGATGACTCCCGCACAGTTTGACAAACTCGTGGCTTTGGTCAGACCAAAGTTGTTAAAACGGAGTAGAAGGGCAATTTCGTTTGGCCATGACCATTAAGTACAATCCGTTCCACTTCAACATGCTTTTCCACTACTTTGTATACTGACCCACAATAGAAGGTCCTACATTCAATTTTATATTTCAGATACCTTGCGCACGGTGGTGATTTTCAAAACCTAGCGAGAGAATTTAGAGCTGAAAATTCAACACTATGTCAAGTGATACCAGAAACTTGCAAAGCCATTTAGGAAGTATTGCAACCTATTTATCTACCAGAGTTTATATTGAATATTGCTTAACGTCTCATATTTATGCAACTTGGCTATTCAAGACGAAGGGAGGGACGTAAGGGTTACCCGGGGGGACAAGGGGTGGACTGGCCTGTGCTGGTCAGAACCAGCCAAAAGCGTTTGGGGAGGGCAGGGATTCCCCCACGTCATGGCCGTCTCCGTCCGTGTTGTCATTGTCGTCGCCGTCGGGGAGGTAAGGTAGTTTTCTAAGTGTATAAAAGAAAATAACGATGTTGGTGCTATAACTTAGATAACAAAAATGAAATTTATTTGTATGGAAATAAATACCAACAATCGTTGCCTGTAACCACTCTTCACATCTGGAACGGAAGGTTGCGAGTTGGACTTTGGTGGCCCAATTATAAGTAGTAATTTTAGGGCGCTTTAACAGCTTAGACTATTAGAGCCTCCAAGATTAAACAATTTCTATAAGTGTGAGTTACCATCAATGATAGGATATTGCTTAACGTCTCATATTTATGCACTTTGGCTAATCGAGACGAAAGGAGGGACGTTAGGGGTGACGCGGGTGGACAAGGGGTGTACACTTGGACAGGCCTGTGCTGGTCAGATCCAGCCACAAGCATATGTGGAGGGCAGGGGTTCCCCCACGTCGTGGTCGTCTCCGTCTGTGTCATCATCCGTCCGTGTTTTCTTTGTCGTCGCCGTCAGGGAGGTAGTCAAAGGGAAGGGGTTCCCCGACGACGACCCAGAGCTCGCCATTAGTTTCAGGGAGTGAAACTCCCCTATTCACGGGCCAAACCGCGAGAAGGTGTCGATTGATTGATTGGATATTGCTTTACGTCTCATATTTATGCAACTTAACTAATCGAGACGAAGGCAGGGGCGTATTAGATGACGCGGGGGACAAGGGGTGGACAGGCCTGTGCTGGTCAGAACCAGCCACAAGCATATGGGGAGGGCAGGGGTTCCCCGACGTCGAGGTAGTCTCCGTCTGTGTCATCATCCGTCCGTGTTGTCTTTGTCGTCGCCGTCGGGGAGGTAGTTAAAGGGAAGGGGCTCCCCGACGACGACCCAGAGCTCGCCATTAGTTTCAGGGAGTGAAACTCCCCTATTCACGGGCCAAACCGCGAGAAGGTGTCGAGTTGGAATTTGAAGGCAGTTGTTCTAGACAGCGAGGACACAGATGTATATATATACAAGCAGCTTATGTCTCACAACAATTCAGAGGAGACCTGCTGATAAAACGCAAGCATTGAATAATCAACTGCAATGCCCTACTGTCAGCAGAGGTCGCCGATGTCATCATACCTCCACATGTCATCACAGGCAGTGACCACACATCAGGTTTCTATGGGCATGGCAAAAAACCAGTATTGCAGAAATTAATCAATGACTCAGAGGCCAGAGAGCTTCTTGTAAGAGTAGGTGGAAGTCTGGAGGTAGGGGACGAAGTCAGAGCAAATATGAAGGCATTTATCCTCTCAAAGGTCTATGCAGAAAGTGCAGATGCTACCTGCGCGCAAGCCAGAGCTTCCAAGTGGCACAAAATGAAGAACAAGAGTACGATTCGACTCCCACCTGATTACGACTCGTTGGATCTCCATGTGCAAAAGACGCACGACATCGACGCCACGGGTACCTCTTACGGGGACTCGGACCTCCTGCGTGAGAAAATCGACACATATTACAATGTGACAACAGGTAATTGTTATATCTCATGCACGCGCGACGAGGCCCACACTCAAACTGATGTTGCGTTGACATTGCGTATTGCCAGCTCCAGTACAAGCTGCTAGAGCATCCGTCCCCCATTGGTCACGGTCAATTTTAAATATCGCTGTCTTACTTCTTAAATGACACAAATAATAACTATAAGAAACATAAAAATAAAAATAAATTACTATCTAAACGAATTCCTCACTAACTTCCCGTCCCCACAAGCTACCAACCTATCCCTTAATAATCCTTGCTATACCCTAATATTGTACATTTTACATACATTATGTACTTTTTATTGGCATACCAATCTTTCTTTTAATTGCCAGAACTCTTTACCTTGTAAATTTTATACGGTTCTATATAACTTTGTTATAAATCTAATTTTTAAATTCAGCCCTTAGGGTCTATATAATAGACATAGTTTATAAGCCTACCGTACGGCTATACCTTATCGCAATAAACACCTTGAAAGCCTTACTGAGCAAATATGTTGATATTATATTGTTTTCTGTTTTTAAATGAAAATAAAATTATGGTTATGATAGCAAGAGCAATAGAAAAATTATTAAATGGTACGAAAAAAAATGTATTTGATGTGTGTTAAATAAATTACGCTCGATTAGAAATTTAGATTGGATTGGATATTGCTTAACGTCTCATATTTATGCACATTGGCTAATCGAGACGAAGGGAGGGACGTTCGGGATGAAGCGGGGGGACAAGGGGTGGGCAGGCATGTGCTGGTCAGAACCAGTCAAAAGCGTATGGGGAGGGCAGGGGTTCCCCCCGTCGTGGTCGTCTCCGTCTGTGTCATCATTCGTCCGTGTTGTCATTTTCGTCGCCGTCGGGGAGGTAGTCAAAGGGAATTGAGAATTGGATGTAAGACCCTTTTTGTTTCGAGACAGTTTGGTGATGCAAGTCGGTTTGCAGAACGTCCATGGTGGAATTGAACCGTACGACGTTATGAAGGCTAAAGGTAATGTTATGTGCAATTTCTCCAACAGCTCAAGCAAACGAATGCCTACTGGTGTAATTGCTTTCGGACGTAAGAAATAACGATTTTTAAAAGGAAGATCTTAAACTGCATTGTAGGATGGATTTTTGGGGTTACCTTTTAACGACGCCACTTAATTAAGCATCAAGTAATTCCTTCTAGTGAGTAATGACGATTCTCCTGTTTCGCTGTATTGGCTATTAACAGGGCTGGTTCGGAATGCGTCTGTTGACAATCGAATACTCAATAATAATAATCGAATGTGGTATACTGTATCTAACGTCCAAATGTATGAAGGCCTAGCAGAGTTGTAAATAAAGCTAGAAAAGTGTCATTTTCCGTGGATAAGTGCTTCTGTATAATTGCAGCATGATAGTTCGGTCTGCACCCTATGAAGTATTGCTAAAAGCATTGAGAATATACAAGGAATATATTGCAATTTTGATTTTTAATTGTTGAAGATGGGGCTTCCATGTTAGCTTTTTATCGAAGGCCATACCCAAAACACGAGCAATGTGGGTACAGATAATGTCTTGTCCAAGCATTTTAAGATTTGGTGGCAAGTGAATTCCCCTATTACGTATAAAATGATTACATGCCGTTTTGGATACTAAAAATTTAAAACCCATTTCATTGGACCATGTTTTGAAGGTGTCTGATATTTAATTGAAGTTGTCTTTCTATGGAACTCATGTATAATGCCTTGAATAAAATTGTAAATCGTCTACAAAAAGCAAAGACAAAACTGGCTTCTTAACAAAGGAAGTGATGCTATTAATAGCTATTGCAAATAAAATTACACTTAACACAGAGCCCTGTGGTACACCGTTTTCTTGTGTAAAAGTCCTCGATAATATATTGCCTATTCTAAACTTATAAGTTCTGTTGGTTAAAAAAATTTGCTATAAAAATTGGCATATGACCTTTTATTCCGCATTTTTTTTTTAATATTGCTTAACGTCTTATATTTATGCAACTTTATCCGCCGTCGGGGGGGTAGTCAAAGGGTAAGGGAAAGATCCCCGACGACGACCTAGAGCTCGCCATTAGTTTCAAAGAGCAAAACTCCCCTAATCACGGGTCGGACCGCGAGAAGGTTGCGAGTTGGAATTTGATGGCCTACTTTGTTTTCAAACATCCGCTAAACCCGGAGAAGGTGAAGTGGAAATTCGACCGATAAAATGTTCCGGCGAAATTTGGCACTCCCCCACCCGGGCAGGAGTCCCGGACATGGAGACGCCTCTTCGGTGAGTACGCGTTCATAGCCTGTGATGTGTAATTAAAAGTATTTGAATGTGTATGGACATTTTTGCTTTTCTATTCTCCATTTGGAAGAGGGGAACGAGGTCCGCGGGTCCATGCTTCAGAAGAAAATTGCCAGTAAAATATGCGATCGAGCGATGCGGCCTGCGATTCAAAAAGGCTCAGACCGCACCTGAAGGCGGACCACGTCATGTCGGGTATGTCGACATGTGGACCAAACATTGTTGAGGTGGGCGGTGCGGAGGATACTGGACAAAACGAGACCTCCGCGCCGTCCACGTCTTTAAATAGGTTGCCACCAGTTTTAACAGTTTTAGTTGGTTAAGTTTTTAAGATAGTTTAGTTTAGTTTTTAGTTTAGTTTAGTTAATGGCAGTAAATGATGAATGTAGTCAATTCATTTAAGATGAATTTATCAAGCAGCTAACAATACCTTGACAGTAAGAAATGTTGGAATTTAGAAGATTTTCAAATTTTTAGTAGAGGAAATTGAGGTAGGGTATTTATCACCTAGAATCCGTTGTTGGTTTTGAATCACTTCCTCTCCTTGTGACAAATTCCAGACTATCATCGTTCCTTTAATAATTATAATCTACTGAGGTTATTAACCAGTGGCGACTCGTGCTATGTGCGCTGGTGCTGTAGCACCACCACCATAAATCATCCATCTCCATGAAACTGATTTTTTGATGAGTTTAATGTGTAGGTATTGTAAAATTAAGTATTCAAAAGTATCCGCGGCCGTGCTGATGGTCAATTTTTTCATACCGTGTAGTACATGGTGGTGATGGTTTTGAACCAAGCATATGTAGAAACCTGCGATGTGCTCCGCACCGAATTCGACGACTTTTAAGCCCTTTTAGCACGCAACGACAGGGAACAACACGGGTAAAACGAAACGCAAACCGGTCTTCTGGTGCTATCGGGACTCGCGCACTCGGGCTCTGTAGGTTCGCCCGCTAGCCTCGCACCCTTGCAATCACTTCACTCGTCAGTCGTCAGTCTTCAACCCTACAGCAGTCGCTGTAGGTAATTGTTGTTTAATTTAAATTGATTGCAGTTTAATTATTATTTAATTATTTTTATTTGTGTGGAGGAGGTGGGTATTGTGACAACCTCACACACCCCTCCTTCCCCGTCACACATAACCCATATGCATGATTTACGTTTGCTGTATATTAGCACCACCTGTTCTAATGTCCACGAGCCGCCACTGTAATTAACTGTTGCATTGCTCCAATACTTGGCTTATTGGCTGTTTCGTATTCATTGTCACTGCAGTATTACACACACCTGAGTGGCACGACTATTGGTGTTTTGAAATGCTGGTTTGGTTTCGGCAGGAGAAGCAAATATCTCACCGTCCTTTACACAAGGCGTAATTAAATATTTTATTTATATGGTATGGTTTATCGTGTAAAGTAATTTGACAAACACAATTACTATATCTCTTTTTGATGGTGACGTTCCCTTTTATTTGCGCTCATATTTAATGATTTTTCCCAAAAATGTTATCGAATTCACCTTTGCCTCAACATGAAATAATTAAAACAATGAATAGAATAACGCAAAAATGAGTATTGGAGTCTATTGTGGATAGTTAGTATCTATCAGCAAAGATAGAATTAGTAGTTTTAGGGCTCTATAACAGCCATGATTATTCGCGCCTCCAAAATAAAACAATTTCTATAAGTGTTAGTTACCACCATGTATATACTTCTTTCCAAGGGGTGTAGGACGTAAGGGGTGACGCGGGGGGACAAGGGCCTGTGCTGGGTTTGGAACCAGCCACAAGCGTATGGGGAGGGCAGGGGTTCCCCCACGTCGTGGTTGTCTCGGTCTGTGTCATTATCCGTCCGTGTTGTCACTGTCGTCGCCGTCGGGAGGTAGTCAAGGGAAGGGGAAAGTTCCCCTAATTTTCTATGAACCATCCATTCGATTATATATGAGGGGCCCCAGGTTAGGCTTCATATACCTACCACTCTTCGCACATATCTGCAGAGATAAGACTGATTTGTAAAGAAATTGTCAGTATGAAGAATAAATCTTTTTTTTATATATATATATATATAATATATATATATATATATATTGCTTAACGTCTCATATTTATGCAACTTGGCTAATCGAGACGAAGGGAGGGACGTATGGGATGACGCGGGGGGACAAGGGGTGGACAGGCCTGTGCTGGTCAAAACCAGTCACAAGCGTATGGGGAGGGTAGGGGTTCCCCCACGTCGTGGTCGTTTCCGTCTTGTGTCATCATCCGTCCGTGTCGTCATTGTCGTCGCCGTCGGGGAGGTAGTCAAAGGGAAGGGGTTCCCCGACGACGTCCCAGAGCTCGCCATTAGTTTCAGGGAGAAGAACTTCACTAATCTTATCAATCCAGAAACTCTTCGAGATGGCAATTAACGACCGTGACATCCTGGAATTTGACGACTTCATGGAACGTTTAGACGATGAATTGCTTGCAAATGCATTACCGGAAGCTCTCTAATGTTACTTGAGAGACTTGCAAAATCCAGTCGAGTTTTGCTCAAACATCCAGTTTAAGAAGAGATACAGGTTTGACAAGGAATCTCTGATGCAGATGATATACCCACATTTACAAGATCGGTTGCAACATAACAACATAAGATAACAACAGAAGAACACCCGTTTCTCCCCAGCAAGGGCCGTGATAGTTGCTAGGTATAAGGTAACGCTATTTTTTTAAGTTTTTTATGGATATTGCTTTACGTCTCATATTTATGCAACTTGGCTAATCGAGACGAAGGGAGGGACGTAAGGGATGACGCGGAGGGACAAGGGGTGGACAGGCCTGTGCTGGTCAGAACCAGCAACAAGCGTATGGGGAGGACAGGGGTCACCCCACGTCGTGGTCGTCTCCGTCTGTGTCATCATCCGTCCGTGTTGTCTTTGTCGTCGCCGTCGGAGAAGTAGTCAAAGTGAAGGGGAAAGATCCCCGACGATGACCCAGAGCTCGCCATTAGTTTCAGGGAGAAAAACTCCCCTAATCACGGGCCATTCATGAGAAGTTTGCGAGTTGGAATTTGATTAAAATGCAAAAAACAAGAGAAAAAGAACCCAATACAGAAGCCACATTGAGAAGAGACTTGGAGTTAAAGAGAAGTAGGACTCGCCTTGAACACGAATCTATTTCTGAAGGCGACAGAAGGAAACGTAGGTGTTTAGAAAGAAGCGCACTGACACGTTGAAACGAACCCTTACTAGAATCACATGCAAGGGCTATAAGTTCTCAAAGAGTGCCGGAAGCCAGAGATTTGGAAACTCCCTCTCAAAGTGCACAACGGATTTTTGGATTGGATATTGCTTAACGTCTCATATTTATGCAACTTGGCTAATCGAGACGAAGAGAGGGACGTGAGGGATGACGCGTCAAAGGGAAGGGGTTCCCCGACGACGACCCAGAGCTCGCCATTACTTTCGGGGAGTGAAACTCCCCTATTCACGGGCCAAACCGCGAGAAGGTGTCGAGTTGGAATTTGAAGTCTCGAGGAGTAAGTATGATACTGTGATAGTATCTGGCGTGTCCCATGTCCGTTCCCGGAACGGTACCAACATAACCACTTATTTTCTTTAATACAGGTACTTCAAAACCCGCTGGTCGGCGTACGGCACCGAAAAGGAAGAGTTCCTACTACATACTAGAGGCTCTGTATGCACAAAAGCGGGCGAGACGGTCAAGAGACTCTTCATGTATTATATTAAAAATGAATTAATTGCACCGACGTAAGGAAGGCCATCCAAATGGACGTGGACGATCTGGGCAGGGTCCTTAAGTTCAACTGGACGTATTGAAGGCACTCGGGCACTCCGCCGCTACTGCGGTTGCGCACTATCGCCATCCGACACCGACCGCCAGGTTGCGTTCGTCAGCGCATTGACTGATTGATTGATTTCTTAACGTCTCATATTTATGCAACTTGGATAATCGAGACGAAGGGAGGGACGTAAGGGATGACGCGAAGGGACAAGGGGTGGACCGGCCTGTGCTGGTCAGAACCAGCCACAAGCGTATGGGTTGGGCAGGGGTTCCCCCACGTCGTGGTCGTCTCCGTCTGTGTTGTCATTGTCGTCGCCGTCGGGGAGATAATCAAAGGGAAGGGGGAAGTTCCCCGACGACGATTCAGAGCTCGCTATTAGTTTCAGGGAGTGAAATTCCCCTAATCACGGGCCATACCACGAGAAGGTAGCGAGTTGGACTTTGGAAGTTGTTCAAAGATCATAATAGCAAACGAAAGAGAAACACTATTCGTAAATGGGCGCCCAGGCAAAACATGGTATGCCACATTCATGCAGCGGCATCCAACAAAGGCATAAACCATAAGCCATGCCCGATTGGATCTTGCTTTACGTCTCATATTTATGCAACTTGGCTAATCGAGACGAAGGGAGGGACGTAAGGGATGACGCGGGGGGACAAGGGGTGGACAGGCCTGTGCTTGTCAGAACAGGCCACAAGCGTATGGGGAGGGCAGGGGTTCCCCCAAGTCTTGGTCGTCTTCGTCTGTGTCATCATCCATCCTTGTTGTCATTGTCGTCGCCGTTGGGGAGGTAGTCAGAAGGAAGGGGAAACTTCCCCAACGACGACCCAGAGCTCACCATTAGTTTCAGGGAGAAAAACTCCCCTAATCACGAACCAAACCACGAGAAGGTTGCGAGGTGGAATTTGATGGCCCATACAAACAAATATTATAAACATATTGTCTTGAAAATGTGTTATTCCTCACTTCTTAATTCCAGACGAAGGAAAAGATGAAGAAGAGACGTTCAAGCAACTGACTTATAGAGGCAACTACTGCCAGTAGGTGATCAGGTCAGATTTCGCATTCAACACAATGAAGAATACAAGCCAAGACCCGAGGTAAATAATATTTACACAAGTAGGATTAATAACCATGTAGGTGCAAAGCAGCTAACCGAGTGAATTTCGTTATGAAACGTCAAGACAACACCACTACAAGCGCCACGAAAATGTGTCGGCACCGCCTGCCATATTGAATTTGGGTAATGTTGTGGATTCACGAGGATATTATTACTTCACGTTTTAAACTTTTGTGGCCTGTTAACTCTCGTTCACTCAAACGGTATCTTTTCAGTTGTATTTTCATTAGTTTGGAAAAAGCCAACCGGCTAGTTTGTTTGTTGTTTATCCATCATTATGAATTAACATTTATTTGGGTTTCGTCATTTTAGCTAGTAGATACTTGAATCAGAAAAATCATTAGCTATAGGTAGGCCCACGTAACGTTGACCTAAGCTTAGGCTATATCTTGAGAAATGATGGTTGTCGAATTCAGACCAATTTTGTTTTCAGATGAATATGCTCGAAAAAGATAAGAGAGCTGTGCGAGATAACTTTGTTCGCTGTTTCCGCCAGTAAACGAACAACTTCCGTCGGGGTCTGGATACAAAAAGGGTGGGCCAGCTGTAAAATTTCCTAACATAGAGGAAATGAAGTGGCTAATGACCAAGGAACTTCTATGCAAGATATTGCATGGCAATATAGTATGGGAAAGAGTACGTTTTGGATATTGCTTAACGTCTCATATTTATGCAACTTGGCTCGGTTACAAAGATCATTCGATTATTATTATTATTGGATATTGCTTTACGTCTCATATTTATGCAACTTGGCTAATCGAGACGAAGGGAGGGACGTAAGGGATGACGCGGGGGGACAAGGGGAGGACAGGCCTGTGCTGGTCAGAACCAGCCACAAGCATATATTCGAGAGACCTGCAATACCATTATGGACTGCACTATGTCCAGATAACCTTCGCTGCCCCAACATGGAGCAATGGCAGCACATCAGCTATGATTTTTTATCAAGGTGGAATATACCGAATTGCCTGGGACCGCTGGACGGAAACACACATTGCAATGAGATACCCCGAACTTGGAAAAAAAACAACACTGTATCATTCTAATGGCACGTTGCAATTCACTTTCTCGGTTAACATTGATTGACATTGGGGTGATGGTTCACATGGCGACCTTGCAGTGTTCTGTGCATCCGAGGTTGGACAAGCTATTATTAACGATGAAAGTTCCTAGGATGGCAAGACTTCCAAACACAGACCAACAACTTCCACACTTTATTCTGGCGGATGAAGGTTTCCACTCCGCACTAACATCATGAGGTAACCTGGACGACTTCTTGACGGTATAACACAAATATTTAATTATAGATAGATTGTCGCGAGGTAGAATTTTTTTTGGATTGGATTTATGCAACTTGGCTAATCGAGACGAAGGGAGGAAAATAAGGAGTGACGCGGGGGGACAAGGGGTGGACAGGTATGTGCTGGTCAGAACCAGCCACAAGCGAATGGGGAGGGCAGGGGTTCCCCCACGTCGTGGTCGTCTCCGTCTGTGTCATTGATTGATTGGATATTGCTTTACGACTCATATTTATGCAACTTGGCTAATCAAGACGAAGGAAGGGACGTAAGGGATGACGCGGGGGAACAAGAGGTGGACAAATAAAAAAAAAATAAAAAAAAAAATAAAAATAATCTACTCAATAGTAACAATGAATTAATAAATGACTCTAAAGTGGTAGCAAAAATCCTTAATAGCTATTTTGCTAATGAAGCCTCTGACCTAACAAATAACTTAGTAAATCAAGGAAGTAATCAAAATCTTACTTTCATTGATTACTTGCATAAGACAAACAAGAGCCCAGTAAATTCTTTATATTTTTATGAAACTGATATTAATGAAATAAAAAATATTGTTGGTAAGTTAAAATCATCTCACTCTGCAGGAGTAGATGGCATATCAACTATTGTTTTAAAGAAATGTATCCATATGTTAGCTGCACCTCTATGTGATATTTTCAATACCTGTCTAAAAGATGGGGTCTTTCCACAAGCACTAAAAATATCAAAAAATAATTCCCATACATAAAAAAGAAAGTAAAATCCTTGCAAGTAATTATCGACCAATATCTATTTTACCTGCTGTTTCAAAAATATTGGAAAGAATTATTTATAACAGATTGATAAGCTTTTTAGAAAAGCACAACATTCTAACAGAAAGACAAAATGGATTCAGAAAGGGAAAATCTACTAGTGATACAATTAGAAGATTTCTAAACGTAACTAGTGAAATGGATTCAAATATTGATACTCTGGGTATATTCTGTGATCTCACCAAAGCTTTTGACTGTGTTGATCACAATATACTCCTCACTAAATTAGAATATTATGGAGTACGTGGTGCTGCGCTAAAATTATTAAAATCATACCTAACAAACAGAGTACAATATGTAGAAATAACTAGCAATGAAAATAATAAAATTTCACATACCATTTCGGACTCTGAGAAAATTATATGTGGTGTACCACAAGGGTCAATTCTTGGCCCTTTATTTTTCATTGTCTTTATCAATGATCTAACTGAAAGTATAGATGATGCTGAACTTTTTGCTGACGATTTTTCCACAGTCATAAAGGCTGATGAAAGCAAAGCTCTTCGGGATAAATCAGAAGAAAGACTAAATGAATCAAATGGGTGGTTTACAGCTAACAAACTTATTTTAAACTCCAAAAAAACAAACTATATCCAATTCCACTCAATTGCCCCTACCTTCAAAGTGGTATTATGTTGACATTTCTTCAATTTCGTGTGTATGTAACTCGGAAAAAGCCTCTACATGGTAGTAAAGTACATCCTTGGTTGGTGCATTCTTAATCTTTTTAATGCCACGGGAGCTGCCGCCATATTGCAAGCAACATGCTTGCTGTGTGACAAAGTCGGCAGGAAAAATGGTATAAAGATATTTTGCGAGGGGGTGCGGTCGGCTCTACCACAGGACCTGCCTCATGAAGAATAACTGTTGGAGCGATAGAGAGGTAAATGTTTTCCGCAAAAATAACAATTTCAAATGCTGGACGTGCAGCCTCCCCGAGCTGAATGACTCTTTCTGGAGCCTTCCGGAAGAGACACAAAGCCCCCCTCGAATGCCACCGCCGAGACGCTCAGCAAACAAAAATGCTGTCACGCTAATCGGATTTAACGCCCGTTCCTTAAAGAACCGTAAACGAGCTGCAGACATAGCTGCTTTTCTGCTGTCCCATTCGGCTGACATTTGTGCGGTGAATGAGACTTGGTTGACACGGACGTCAAAAACCACGAGTTCCTTCCAAGAGACTACGTCGTCCTGCGGAAGGACAGACAGGCCGGCCGCGGTGGCGGCGTCCTTCTAGCGATTCGACCTCACCTGCAGCCAAAGCGCCTTAGTCACCTCGAGAGCCGAGCTGAGGTTGTCTGGGCGGAAATCAAAGTCGGCAACCTGCGACTTCTCGTGGGGTCAGCATACCGTCCGCCATGCCTAGATGCAGCCCAAAACGCCGACTTTCTGCACTCCCTGGACCTAGTTGCTGCTGTGCAGCCAAGTTTCGATGGCTGCCTCTTGTTTGGCGATTTTAATCTCAACATATGCTGGCGTTCGGACCCACCGGAAGGGCGTGATAGAACGCCAAGGATTTTATATCTGCTTTTGCTGAATGGCTTTCTCTCAACTGGTCACTGAGCCAACCAGAATCACCAACACGAGTGAGACGACAATCGACCTGCTGCTCTGCGATGCGCCCAGCATCGTCTCGATGGTGGAGGTGGTGCCGGGCGTGAGCGACCACGACGCTGTTCTAGCCACCCTCTCACTGACTGCCATCCGTCCAGTGAGTGCAGCCCGAGAGGTTCTTGATTTCAACCAAGCAAACTGGCCAGCCCTGAACGAAACGCTTTCTGAACGAATGCCGGAGACGCTGCAGCTTGATGACGTCAACGAAGCGTGGGAAAAACTGGAAGCGTATCGTCTTCGAGTGCGCAGAAGAGCATGTTCCGAAAAGGAGAGTAGGGGGAAACAAGCGCCGACTCCCCCTTGGCTAAGCAAGAACATAAAAAAGATGATCGACATCCGGGACAGACTGTTTGCCCGTTGGCGGGAAACTAAATTGAGAGACGCAAGAGAGGCCTATCTTGTTGCCAGAAGATCAACACAGGTGGCCCTCCGGACGGCCAAGGACAACTGGATGTGGGGACTTGGGCGAGGTGCAGACAGCAGAAAGTTCTTTTGGCGCTACATTAATTCTAAGGCAACTATTCCAAACGATGCAGCGAGTTTCAAGGTAGGGGGAAGAACCGTGACAGACCCTAAGGAGGTGGCAGCCTGTTTCAGTGAGGCATTCTGACTTCACGGCCACGCTCGGTCCTGCGTTGTACTCTTTTAGGGTGTCCAGGGCATTGTCAGTGTCGTTAATAAATTTTCTGCACTCCTCGAGTTCGATCACTATTCCGGAATATAGGGTCCCTGCCCTGGCCTCCTTTCTTCCTCAAGATTTCCGCGTTCTTTGATGCGTAGATGTTTTTGAGTCACCCTCAACCGTTCCACGATCCTCCTGGCAGTGGATTTTCTGATCTCATCGCCATCCATAATGAAACATAATCGATTCAATCATGAACCGCGAAAAGATCTTAAAATTGTAACCGGAGACGGACGCCCTTCTTGTATCGCTAAAGGCGAAGAACTCGAGGAGTTGTTGGGTCTCTGGCCCATGAATAAGGGAGTTGTTCTCCCTGAAACTAATGGCGAGCTCTGGGTTTGTCGTCGGGGAACCCCTTCCCTTTGACTACCTCCCCGACGGCGACGACAAAGACAACACGGACGGATGATGACACAGACGAAGACGACCACGACGTGAGGGGACCCCTGCCTCCCCATACGTTTGTGGCTGGTTCTGCCCAGCACAGGCCTGTCCACCCTTGTCCCCCGGCGTCATCCCTTACGTCCCTCCCTGCGTCTCGATTAGCCTAGTTGCACAAATATGAGACGTTAAGCAATATCCAATCCAATCAAAACATTCCCTTTGCCATCTTAACGATCAACATTATTTGGTGGACAATACACAATTACTCTTGGGCCTTCAAATTCCTTCTCGCGGTTTAGCCCGTGAATAGGGGAGTTTCACTGCCTGAAACTAACGGCGAGCTATGGGTCGTCGTCGGGGAACCCCTTCCCTTTGACTACCTCCCCGACGGCGACGACAAAGACAACACGTACAGATGATGACACAGACGGAGACGACCACGAAGTGGGGGAACCCCTGCCCTCCCCATATGCTTGTGGCTGGTTCTGACCAGCACAGGATTTTCAATTTCAATTTCAATTTTTTATTAGGACAAATTGTACATTTTATGTAACAACAACACAATTTTTAGTGTATGTGTCCTTTAGCTAAATAAAAAAAAAAATGTTACAAATACTAATATAATGAGAAATTGACATAATATGTAATACATTGTAAATAATAATAATTATTGAAAAGTAGGCTTTTAGAATTAAAATTTGTTTGAGTTCATGTTTGAAACGGTCATAGCTTGAAATGGTTTTAATGGATTCTGGAAAATGGTTATAAAGAGATTTATGTAAGTAGTCTGAGTTTACTTGTCCAAGTTTTGTGTGATATGAGTTTAGCTGTAGGTGATTTTTTTTACGTGTGTCATGATCATGGACATTTGCATTTACTGAGTAGGTGTGTATATTTTTTTTAATTGCTAATATTGATTTGAAAATGTATAAACATGAAATGGTAAGGATTTTGTGGCGTATAAAAAAAGGTTTACAGTGTTCTGTGGGATCAAGGGAACAAATTGCTCTAATTGCTTTTTTTGTATAATAAAAACTTTATGAATGTGGGTCGATATACCCCAAAATTCAATTCCGTAGCTTATATATGACTCAAATAATGAATAGTAGCATATTTTGGCTGTGGGGATGTTACTTATCTGCTTGATGGTCCTTATAGCATAACAAGACGAATTAAGTTTTGGTATTAATGTATTGATATGATCGTGCCATGTTAGATGTTGGTCTATTGTTAAGCCTAGAAATACATTTGATGAAACTTGTGTTATATTTGAATTATCTGAAAAATTAGTAACGTATGGTATTTTAATTAAAGATTGATTCTTCTGATTTTTTTTATTGTTGTTTATCCTTGTTGTTATTACATTTTTTAACAAGAAAAGGCGTCGACGCTAGCAAATATTTTGCTAAAACACTTGATATCTTTGTGGAAGTCTCGTGCCGCGAAGAGCCTTGCTAAATTACGTGAAACTAACATGGCACTTGTAGTTGGTTCTCCCATAAGTACTCCTTACACATGGAAGGGAAATGACTTACTGGGCAGTCTTTGAGGGCGGGCGGCAGGTCGTTCCATGGGTTAACAACCCGAAAAGAAAAAGCACGTCGGCCGAGCACTCCTTTGGCCGGAGGGGAAACGAGACTTCCACAAAAGATATCAAGTGTTTTAGCAAAATATTTGCTAGCGTCGACGCCTTTTCTTGTTAAAAAATGTAATAACAACAAGGATAAACAACAATAAAAAAAAATCAGAAGATTAAATCTTTAAATAAAATACCATACCTTACTAATTTTTCAGATAATTCAAATATAACACAAGTTTCATCAAATGTATTTCTAGGCTTAACAATAGACCAACATCTAACATGGCACGATCATATCAATACATTAATACCAAAAACTTAATTCGTCTTGTTATGCTATAAGGACCATCAAGCAAATAAGTAACATCCCCACAGCCAAAATATGCTACTATTCATTATTTGAGTCATATATAAGCTACGGAATTGAATTTTGGGGTATATCGACCCACATTCATAAAGTTTTTATTATACAAAAAAAAGCAATTAGAGCAATTTGTTCCCTTGATCCCACAGAACACTGTAAACCTTTTTTTATACGCCACAAAATCCTTACCATTTCATGTTTATACATTTTCAAATCAATATTAGCAATTAAAAAAATATATACACACCTACTCAGTAAACGCAAATGTCCATGATCATGACACACGTAAAAAAAATCACCTACAGCTAAACTCATATCACACAAAACTTGGACAAGTAAACTCAGACTACTTACATAAATCTCTTTATAACCATTTTCCAGAATCCATTAAAAACATTTCAAGCTATGACCGTTTCAAACATGAACTCAAACAAATTTTAATTCTAAAAGCCTACTATTATCTTATTGATTACTTAAATGATACACTCACAGAATATTCCTGTTATCACTTGATATTATTGATTAACTATAATATAATGAAATGAACCTTATTTTATTAGCCTACTTTTCAATAATTATTATTATTTACAATGTATTACATATTATGTCAATTTCTCATTATATTAGTATTTGTAACATTTTTTTTTTTATTTAGCTAAAGGACACATACACTAAAAATTGTGTTGTTGTTACATAAAATGTACAATTTGTCCTAATAAAAAATTGAAATTGAAATTGAAAATCCTGTGCTGGTCAGAACCAGCCACAAGCATATGGGGAGGGCAGGGGTTCCCCCACTTCGTGGTCGTCTCCGTCTGTGTCATCATCCGTACGTGTTGTCTTTGTCGTCGCCGTCGGGGAGGTAGTCAAAGGGAAGGGGTTCCCCGACGACGACCCATAGCTCGCCATTAGTTTCAGGGAGTGAAACTCCCCTATTCACGGGCTAAACCGCGAGAAGGAATTTGAAGGCCCAAGAGTAATTGTGTATTGTCCACCAAATAATGTTGATAGTGAGGATGGCAAAGGGAATGTTTTGATTGGATTGGATATTGCTTAACGTCTCATATTTGTGCAACTAGGCTAATCGAGACGCAGGGAGGGACGTAAGGGATGACGCGGGGGGACAAGGGGTGGACAGGCCTGTGCTGGGCAGAACCAGCCACAAACGTATGGGGAGGGCAGGGGTCCCCTCACGTCGTGGTCGTCTTCGTCTGTGTCATCATCCGTCCGTGTTGTCTTTGTCGTCGCCGTCGGGGAGGTAGTCAAAGGGAAGGGGTTCCCCGACGACGACCCAGAGCTCGCCATTAGTTTCAGGGAGAAGAACTCCCTTATTCATGGGCCAGAGACCCAACAACTCCTCGAGTTCTTCGCCTTAAGCGATACAAGAAGGGCGTCCGTCTCCGGTTACAATTTTAAGATCTTTTCGCGGTTCATGATTGAATCGATTATGTTCATTATGGATGGCGATGAGATCAGAAAATCCACTGCCAGGAGGATCGTGGAACGGTTGAGGGTGACTCAAAAACATCTACGCATCAAAGAACGCGGAAATCTCGAGGAAAAGAAGGAGGCCAGGGCAGGGACCCTATATTCCGGAATAGTGATCGAACTCGAGGAGTGCAGGAAATTTATTAACGACACTGACAATGCCCTTGACACCCTAAAAGAGTACAACGCAGGACAGAGCGTGGCCGTGAAGTCCTGGTCAACGCCCGTTCGAAAAGCATTCCTGCACATGGTCTCGTAGGTACGACGACTCTTTCGGCACAGGTCGACCGACCGGATTGGATTGGATATTGCTTCACGTCTCATATTTATGCAACTTGGCTAATCGAGACGAAGGGAGGGACGTAAGAGATGACGCGGGGAACAAGGGGTGGACAAAGCCTGTGCTGGTCAGAACCAGCCACAAGCGTATGGGGAGGGCAGGGGTTCCCCCACGTCGTGGTCGTCTCCGTCTGTGTCATCATCCGTCCGTGTTGTCTTTGTCGTCGCCGTCGGGGAGGTAGTCAAAGGGAAGGGGTTCCCCGACGACGACCCAGAGCTCGCCATTAGTTTCAGGGAGTGAAACTCCCCTATTCACGGGCCAAACCGCGAGAAGGTGTCGAGTTGGAATTTGAAGGCCCTCGACCGACCGGACAAACACCGACCGGACAAACTATCTGCCACTAATTGGCCGTTCTTTCTATTGTTTTGGGTAGCCTGCTTAATACTTACCGCAAAGACCGGAAATAGACCCCAGTCGGCGTACCCGATGACTGTTGCCGAATACCAGGCGGGAATGAGAGACAGAGCTGGCAAAAAAGAGCTAATGATAAGCATCCGGACACACAAGACGGAACACCTGGCGGGAAATCGCCACTATATCGTGGTAAAAGAAAATCGGTACATCGAATGTCTCGAGGAGTAAGTATGATACTGTGATAGTATCTGGCGTGTCCCATGTCCGTTTCCCGGAACGGTACCAACATAACCACTTATTTTCTTTAATACAGGTACTTCAAAACCCGCTGGTCGGCGTACGGCACCGAAAAGGAAGAGTTCCTACTACATACTAGAGGCTCTGTATGCACGAAAGCGGGCGAGACGGTCAAGAGACTTTTCTGTATTAAATAAAAATGAATTAATTGCACCGACGTAAGGAGGGCCATCCAAACGGACGTAGACGATCTGGGACCCAAGTTTTGAAATAAGCGTTTTGATCAAAACGTTAGTTTCATAACGTCACTTGATAACGTCGATTTTTTGTGGTTTGAATAAAATGCTAGTTTTGAATCTTTCTACTGACGTTGTGAGATAAACTTGCTTTGCTGTTCTTCCCGTCAGCTATCTCTCCCGCTAGCCGAACATTGCCGAATTCTGGACCAATCAAATACGAGTATTCTATGCCCGTACACCCAAAGACCTCAGACAAAGATAGGCCTACCGAACATATTACATGTTTATCCAATGTCTTTGCATTTCCTTGTTTGTTTACGTTCTCCCAGCGTAGTGCCGAACATAACCTATAAAATACAATCAACGTGCATTTGAACAGCAAGAAGATCTTTTTTCATCAATACACGATTTGAATAGGCAAAACTCAACGTTTCATAACATAAAAATAGCAAAGATGCGTCGTGGAAATAACTCGCATGCATGCTAAAAGGTAAATAAAACGCGAGGTGTCGTGAATGTTGACAAGAGCTAGGGGCCAAGGCCTTTCCAAGGCGGCCCTAGGTCCAAGGTGCTAGGCCTAGCCTATTAATAGGCTTTCAACCTAGGTAGCCCAAATTTGATGTAGGGCCTAGGCCTTACCCTTGTGTGGGGCCATGAAATCAAGATTAATTAGTTTATTTATAAATTGAAAATGCCAAATACATCGTAATAGCCAAGCGCCAAATGCCAAGTCCCAAGTGTTCGAATTTAACCACAGCCTTGTATAAACATGCTTAGGACGAACGAGTACATTATATTGAGAGGGCGTAACGTCAAAAAGCATCATCCCACGCATGTCCCACAAGCTATTTTTCCGTGGGTAGAAAAAGACGTTGTGGGACGTCAAAAAATAGACGTTTTGAATTCAAAACTAGCTTTTTGAGAAAATCGACGTTATCAGACCACGTGACCACTCAAAACGTCGAAAAATTATCGACGTTTTGATTCAAAACTTGGGTCCCTGGGCAGGGTCCTTAAGTTCAACTGGACGTATTGAAGGCACTCGGGCACTCCGCCGCTACTGCGGTTGCGCACTATCGCCATCCGACACCGACAGCCAGGTTGCGTTCGTCAGCGCATTGACTGATTGATTGATTTCTTAACGTCTCATATTTATGCAACTTGGATAATCGAGACGAAGGGAGGGACGTAAGGGATGACGTGAAGGGACTAGGGGTGGACCGGCCTGTGCTGGTCAGAACCAGCCACAAGCGTATGGGGAGGGCAGGGGTTCCCCCACGTCGTGGTCGTCTCCGTCTGTGTTGTCATTGTCGTCGCCGTCGGGGAGATAATCGAAGGGAAGGGGGAAGTTCCCCGACGACGATTCAGAGCTCGCTGTTAGTTTCAGGGAGTGAAATTCCCCTAATCACGGGCCATACCACGAGAAGGTTGCGAGTTGGACTTTGGAAGTTGTTCAAAGATCATAATAGCAAACGAAAGAGAAACACTATTCGTAAATGGGCGCCCAGGCAAAACATGGTATGCCGCATTCATGCAGCGGCATCCAACAAAGGCATAAACCATAAGCCATGCCCGATTGGATATTGCTTTACGTCTCATATGCATGCAACTTGGCTAATCGAGACGAAGGGAGGGACGTAAGGGATGACGCGGGGGGACAAGGGGTGGACAGGCCTGTGCTGGTCAGAACCAGCCACAAGCATATGGGGAGGGCAGGGGTTCCCCCACGTCGTGGTCGTCTCCGTCTGTGTCATCATCCGTACGTGTAGTCATTGTCGTCGCCGTCGGGGAGGTAGTCAAAGGGAAGGCGTTCCCCGACGACGACCCAGAGCTCGCCATTAGTTTCAGGGAAAAGAACTCCCCTAATCACGGGCCAAACCCCGAGAAGGTTTCGAGTTGGAATTTAATAGATTTGGCTGAACTGTTCAATAAAGTGCAACGCCACACTCGATGCAGGGAGGGCTATTGCCTACGGCGGAGAAAAACTATGAGATACTTCATTGTCGTTTCAAGTTTCCGTTTTAAATGTGTGAAGAAACGAAACAGACGAAGGATGTTTAAGGTGAACTTTTAGTTACCTCGCGTCTGAGGAAGGCCACGGATGTGGCAGAAATATAACGCAACGGGTGAGTTTGTGATGGATAATTTTTTTTAACCGTGTATTGTTCAGTTGAGTGGTTTTGTTTTAATATTTTCCGGTTAACAAGTTCTGGTCTATAATAGTTGTAGTAGTAGAAGTATCCATAACCGATAGTGTTGGCTCGGGCGCTAAGCGCTCGACTCTGATTCGGGAGGTCCCGGGTTCGAATCCCGTCGAGACCGGCAATCCTGACTGAAGGTTTTTTCCGAGGTTTTCCTCAGTCGTTAAGGCGAATGCAAGGGATTGAGTCCTCTCAAATAGCCCTCGGACATCCCTTCACAATTTCCTATCCGCACATACCTATTTCACCTGAAGAGGGGCTAATAGCACCCTAGAACAGGTTTCCCACGATAAAAATTTAAATTTAGTATCCATAAAGTGATTTTGAGCATGTGTCAAGCCATTTTTTCACCAAGAAGGAATGCTCGTACCCCAACCAAATTTAGCGTGTGTTGTCAGGTACTTAAATAAACCGCGGCTTGGCTGCGGCGACCTAACGGGCACCTAGATATATTGAAGTAACATTGTTTCGCAGTCAATCTTGACCGTGTTGTACACTCTGCCTGTTTTTTGTTACAGTACTGTGATATTTGTGAGATTAACACTGAGACGACGATCTTTAGTACTGCGGTACAATCTAAATGCCCACCTGTGGTCATCTTACGTATCCTTGAACTAACTAAGCGAGTACTTTGATTCGAGGAATGTTATAGTTACTAGAAGTATGATAATCATCTCATGATAGGCCTCTCT